>CAUYQG010154480.1:0-15215 GCA_963574415.1 Tarsius wallacei
TCCAAATACCCAATCAAGCCAGGTGCCATGGTTCATGTCTGTAATCTCAGCGATTTGGGAGGCTGAGGGTAAAGGATTGCTAGAGGCCAGGAGTTCGAGACCAGCCTGGGCAACGCAGCAAGACTAACTACAAAAAAGCAAAAAGTTAGCTGGATGTGGTGGCACACGCCCATAGTCCCAGCTAATCAGGAGGCTGAGGCAGACAGGAGGATCTCTTGAGACCAGGAGGTTGAGGCTGTGGTAAGCTATGATCTCACCACTGCACTCCAGCCTGAGTATCAGAAATCCTGTCTCAAAGAAATAAGCAAGCAAATAAATAAAAGACCCAGTCTGTTGGATCCAACCCCACTCTTCCATCTGCCAGCTGTGTCTCTTGAATAAGTTATTTCCTCTCTTAGCCTTGGTTTCCTGACCTTAACATGAGGGTACTCATAGCCTGTTGAGAAGCCTGATTTATTTAATGATTGCAAAGCGCCTGGCCCTTTCTAAGTGCATGATACACTCACGGTAACTATTATTATTATTTTGAGTCAGAGTCTCACTCTGTCGCCCAGGCTGGAGCGCAGTGGCACACTCATGGCCTCTGCAGCCTCGACCTGCTGGGCTCAGGTGATCCTTCTGCCTCAGCCTTCTAAGTAGCTGGAACCACTGGCACCCCATCACACCCAGCTAATTTTTTAAATTCTCGTAGGGACGAAGACTTGCCAAGTTGCCCAGGTTGGTCTCGAGCCCTGGGGCTCAGGCAGTCCTCTCGCCTTGGCCTCCTAAAGTGCTGGGATTACAGGTGTGAGCCATCGCTCACAGCTTCATGGTTACTATTATTAGTAAACATTTCTGAGGGCCGGCTACAGACCAAGCCCTTTGCTAGAGGTGATGACGTGGATGTAAACAAGACAGAAACGGTCCCTGCCCTCGAGAACAAAGGTTCTAGCAGGGGAAAGAGACAAGCACAACCGTGATCACCTGGGGCTGCAAAGAGGCAGGACCTCAGGAGCAGCGAGGGAGCCGCCTCTTGCCAGGACCCAGGGGGCTGCGAGTTGGCGCTCTGTCCCGCATGCATTCCAGGATGGCTGGGAATGACATTCCGGGTGGTGCTGCCTCTAGCTGGGCGATGGCAGGCTGGGTGAGGTCTAGGGCTGTCCCCTGGCCACATCGGCAGGGCTGGCAGTTCAGTGGGCACCTCAGAGGGCCGAGACCTTTCACCCCATGCACCTGGCATCATGGTGATGTAGGCCAGCCTGTTAGAACAAGACTTCTGGAAGGACACTACAGGAGCCATTTAAACCCAAGCAGACATGCCCTGTGCTTCCTGAGTTAGTGGGCATTTCTCCAGGGCTGAGTTTCTTCCTGGGAAGGGTGTGACCGATAGCATAAATTCATGGTTCTTGTCCGAAGGGCCGGCATGTGTGGTTGGGGCCCTTGTCTGGAGAATGGATACACGCGGTTGGGCCCTGGTCTGGAGGGCAGTACAAGGCAGTGCACGAAGTCAGGGTCCTTGCCTGGAGGGTGGGTACATGTGGTTGAGGTGTTCCAGGAAAGACGTTTCCGCCTGTTTCCAGGTTGCATCTGACCCCCTGGAGCTTTTGAAAACAGCCTATCTTTCCACAATCTGTCTTTTCAGAGAAGTGTCTCTCCCACTGTGATCCAGGTAACCTGCTCAGATCCCGTAAGGTGCTTGCAGACGAGAATGCCCCTGGGTCTGACCCAGGCCTGCCAGCTCAAATCTCTGTGTTTGTACATATGTGCATTTAAGTCTCTAACTCTCTGCACGGGGAGGGAGAGCAGGAGGTCCAGGGAGGGGAAGCGTGCTCCGGATAACGTACCCAACACTTGGCACTGAACTCACTGCAAGGAGAAGTGGCCGGGCGAGGTAGCTCATGCCTGTAATCCCAGGGAGGTAGAGGAGAGGAGTGCCTGAGTCCAGGGGTTCAAGATCAGCCTGGGCAACTTGGCAAGGCCTCACCTTTACAATATATATATATATATATTTTTTAAATTAGCTGGACATGGTGGTACGTGACTGTAGTTCCGGCTACTTGGAAGACTGAAGTGGAAGGATCGCCTGAGCCCATCAGGTGGAGGCTGCGGTGGCCATGAGCACTCTAGCCTGGGCAACAGAGTGAGACTCCAACTCAAAAAAAAGAAAAAAAACTTAGCTGGTGCGCACCTGTAGTCCCAGTTACTAGCAGGCTGAGGTGGGAGGGTTGCTTGAGCCCAGGAGTTTGAGGTTGCAGTTAGCTATGATCCCACCACTGCACTCCAGCCTGCGTGACATAGCAAGACCCTATCATTACATTTAAAAGAGAGGCCGGGCTCAGTGGCTCAGCTTGTCATCCCAGTACTTTGGGAGGCCGAGGCAAGTGGCTTGTCTCAGCCCACGGGTTCGAGACCTGCCTGGGCAACTTGGCGAGACCTCGTCTCTACAATAAATCAAAAATTAGCCAGGCGTGGCAGCATGCACCTGTAGTTCTGGCTACTTGAAAGGCTGAGGCGGAAGGATCGCCAGAGCCCAGCAGGTCGATGCTGAGGTGGCTATGAGTGTGCCACTGCACTCCAGCCTGGGCGACAGAGTGAGACTCCAAAACTCCAAATCAAATCAAAAGAGAGAGAGAGAGAGAAGCCATGTGGGACAAAGGCTACCCCTGGACTCCTCCCTGTGCCTCCCCAGGAGCCAGGAGAGTGTGGAGACCAGACCTGGGAGGTGGAGGTCCCCTCTGAGCCAGGTAGAGAAAAGTTCCCCCTCCGTTGGGTGGGAAACTAGGGCTGGCCGGAGAGTCTGGGGTCCCAGGTCCAACCCCAAGGAAAGGGTCTCCGAGGCAGCTGCTACAGGCCACCCCTACAGGCCACTGTCTGGGCCTCTGCCCCGGGAGGCTCTGCTGAGTCTTGGTCTCCATGGGGTGGGGCTGGGGTTTGCATCAGGCCCCAGGAAGTAGCCTTGGTCCCGCAGCGGTCAGGTGGGGCCGGGGACTGGCCCCTTTAGTCTGCTGGTTATTGGAAAGTGAGCAGGCTCAGGCCCGTGCGTTGCTGTTACACGCGTCACCAAGCCCACAGCGGTGTGCCGCACAGCCCCCCACAAAGGATAGGGCCTGATCTCGGAGCAGTCCCGTGAGCTGGGGCGATCCAGGCCTACCTTAGATGGCCAGGCCCGCCCAGCTCCCCCTCCCTCCCTCCCTGCACCAGCCACGCTGAGGTGGCATCTGCTCTTCCAGGGTGCCTTCTGCTTTCTGGTGTCTGGGTGTCGGTGGCTTCTCCTGCCCCACTTGGTTGTCGCCTGGGGTTGCGCCCTGCCCCTTCTCCCGGCCAGCATGGCCTCTGCCCTTCCTGCTGTTCCTCAGTCTCTCCAGCTGGTCCCTCCGGCCCCGGTGTCCTCCCCGCCGGGTCACCTCCTCCGATGCCGTGATGAGCACCTGTTTTCTGGTCTGTCCCCTCCTCTCTGCTAGACTGGGGCTCCCTGCAGACAGGAGCCAGGCCAGCTCCAGCCGTGTCCCTCGGCAGCCACGTACGCATCCACTCCTCAGACACAGAAGATATGTGCTTGCTGAATGAGTGAACGGATGAATGAATGAATTAAACATAAAGCAATCTAGGTACAATTGTTTTTGTTTTGCTTTTTCAGGGACAAGGTCTCGCTCTACTGTCCAGGCTGGAGTGCAGTGGCGCCATCACGGCTCACCAAAGCCTCAAACACCTGGGCTCAAGTGATCCTTCCGCCTCAGCCTCCCAAGTAGCCAGGACAATAGGTGCATACCACCATGCCCAGATAATTTTTTTTTAAAAATTGTTTTGTAGAGGTGAGGTCTTGTTATGTTGCCCAGGCTGGTCTTCAACTCCTAGCCTCAAGCAATCCTCCTGCCTTGGCCTCCCAAAGTGCTGAGATTACAGGAGTGAGCCATTATGCCCAGCCTTTTTGATTTTTTAATGGTAAAGCATTCTTGCATTTAGGAATCAGTGCACTGCATACAGAAAGCACTCAATCCATACTTGTTCATTTTTCCTCTCACTTTTCATTAAAAGCCTGCTATCTTCACCTTTCTATCCTTCCTACTTATTAAATCGTCTTTAAGTCCTCAATGGCAATGTGTTGGTGACATTGACAGCTCACAAGGAATCAGCACTTTCTGGGCACCTTGAATATTTTTTTTTTTTTTGAGTCAGTGTCACTCCGTCACCCAGGCTGGAGTGCAATGGCACGATTACGGCTACCACAGCCTTGACCTGCCAGGCCCAGGCAATCCCTCTGCCTCAGCCTTCCAAGTAGCTGGAACCACAGACATGTGCCACTACGCCTGGCTAATTTTTTAAAAATTTTGTTGTAGAGACACGGCCTGGCTATGTGTTACCCAGGCTGGTCTCAAACCCCTCTGAACTCAGGCAATCATCTCACTTCCTCCTCCCAAAGTGCTGAGATTACAGGCATGACAGCTCGGGAAATTTTAAGTAAAACGTTACTGCTACCCTGAGGTGATACTTCCTTGGTTTTTTCCCTCAGTATTCCCACTTAGCAACCACGCACACACACTGGACTTCCCACCTCAGGAGCGGGCAGGAGCCTGGGGCCGCCAAGGAAGGGGCGAGGTGGCTGGGGATGGAACCTGCTTTTCAGGACACCAGAACCCAACCCGAGTGTTTTAGGTATTATTTCGTGCAATCCTCAAGGCAACTTCTTGGGGCAGACATTATTACTATCTCCATTTGTAATGGGTAAACCAAGATTCAGAGACGCTACATGAGTGTCTCAAGGTCACAAAGCTAGGAAATGGCGGGGCCTGGAATCCAAGGATATGTGACTCTTCTTTTTTCAAATTTTTTTTTTTTGAGTCGAAGTCTCACTCTGTCGCCTAGACTGGAGTGCAGTGTCATGCTCATGACCACCACAGCCTCGACCTGCTGGGCTCAGGCGATCCTTCTGCCTCATCCTTCCAAGTAGCTGGAACTATAGGGCAGAGCCACCATGCCCAGCTATTTTTTTAATTTACTGTAGAGATGAGGTCTCACCAAGTTGCCCAGGCTGTTCTTGAACCCCTGGGCTCAGGCAATTCTCTTGCCTTGGCTTCCCAAAGTGCTGGGATTACAGGCTTGAGCCACCACGCCTAGCCCTAGAATTTACTCTTAAGCTATACTATTTCTGTAAACCACTCACTCCTTACATCTCCTTAAATCTATTAGGCAGTTCAGATAAAAGTATTAATAATAGCACACAGGGTCTACTCACTTGTCCCTAAACTGTTTCAAATTTGAATGTGCTGGGAGCTTTCTGGAGTTAGTCAAGGTAGGATTAGCTATGTAATTTTTGGGGTTCCATGCAATATGAAAATATAAAGGCCAGGCACAGTGGCTCACACCCGTAATCCCAGCTCTTTGGGAGGCCAAGGCAGGAGGATTGCTTGAGGCCAGGAGTTCGAGACCAGCCTGGGCAACATAGCAAGACCTCATCTCTACAAAAAAAAAAAAAAAAAATTAGCTGGGCATGATAGCGTGAACCTGTAGCCCCAGCTACTTGGAGGCTGAGGCAGGAGCATCATCTGAGCTCAGGAGGTCACTGAGGACCCAAGGTCGCGGTGAGCTATGATTGTATCACTGCACTCTAGCCTAGGCAAGAGTGAGACCTCAAATCAAAAAATAAATAAAATAAAATAAAAGACTTGCAGAGGTCTCTGTCCATCCAAGCCCAAGTAGCCCCACACAACATTCTCTCCCATGAGACCCTGATAATTTTCTTCGTAGCAGTGACCAGGTGTGACTTCAGCTTTACTGTAAGCTCCCAAAGTTGTCATGGGCAGAGGGTCACGTTCACATCATTTGTTTATGAACCTTAGTTAACGAAAACAAAGGTTGGCCCCCCTCTCTGCTCCGTACTCTTAAGCTATACTATTTCTGTAAACCACTCACTCCAGTATTAATAGGCAGGTGCAGGTGTGGGTAATTCCTTACTACTATAAATCAATGAACTGGCTAATTAACTGATTAACCAACTCATAGCAAGCATATATTGAACCTGTTATTTAAAAGGCACTGGGTTTTTTTTTTTTTTTTTTGAGTCGGAGTCTCACTCTGTCACACAGGCTGGAGTATAGTGGCATGCTCACGGTTACCGTGGCCTCGACCTGCTGGTCTCAGGTGATCCTTCCACCTCAGCCTTGCAAGTAGCTGGAACTACAGGCATATGCCACCATATCCAGCTAATTTTTAAATTTTTATTGTAGAGATGAGGCCTCACCAAGTCGCCCAGGCTGGTCTCAAACCCATGGACTCAGGCAATCCTCTCCCCTCTGCCTACCAAAGTGTTGGGGATTACAGGCTGGCACTGGGGATTTTAATGTGAAATATTTGGTTCACCCTTCAAAGAGCAGTGATTACCAAGGGAAGTGGAGAACGGCACCAACAATTCCACACAGTGTGACAAGAGCCATGACAGAAGATATCACGAAAGTGTGGCAAGTGGAGGGGTGGAGAGATCGGGTGGTCAGGGAAGGCTTTCTGGAAGTGGTGATGCCTGAGTTGAACATTAATCTGTGATGAAGGGTCAGAGTGTGTGGATCTTGAGGCGTGGCGAGATTGTGTGGCAAGCTCAAGGAACTGCAGGAAGCGTGGTTGTGGTGGGGAGCAGGGAGGACTGGCAGGAGCGAAGTTGTGACAGGTAGGCGGTGAGAATCATGAAGGGCCCTGGGTGGCAAGAAATTTGAATTTCATTTTAAGAGCGAGCTATGGACTGTTTGTGTCTCACATGTGGAAACCTGATCCCCCGTGTGACAGTGGCAGGAGGTGGGGCCGTGGGAGGTGATGAGGTCACGAGGGTGGAGCCTCGTGAGCAGGGTGCCCTGAGAAAAGAGACCCCAAGGAGCTCTCTTGCCCTCTTTCTTCCGCACAAGGACGCGACAAGAAGATAGCCATCTGCAGCCCCTGGGAGAGACCTGACCAGAACTTGCATGCTGGTACTTGACCTTGGACTCCCAGCCTCTGGGTCTGTGAGAAATAAGCCTCTGTTTTTTATAAGGCACCCAGTCTATGACACTTTGCTGTCACAGCCCAGACAGACTGAGACAGAGTGACAGAGAGCAGGAGAGCTTTGAGATCTTTAAGCAGGAAAGTTATCCAGTAGAAATAACTTCTCTTCCGCAGTCTGAAGAGAAGGGACCAGAGAGGCGCAGGTAGACATCTTCTCTTCTCAGTCAAGCCACTCCCTCCCTTTCCCGGGAAATGCTCTTTCTCTTGTGGTTTGACTAGACGCTTCCATTCTATTACGGGCCCATCAGCTATCTATCGCTGTATGACAAATCACCCCGCCACTTAGTGGCTGAGAACAACGAACACATGTTATTCCCACAGTTTCTGTGGCCAGGAACCCAGGCGTGGCCAGCTGACGCTTCTGGCTCGGGGATTCTCATGAGGCCCTGAGTGTCAGGTCAGACTCCGCTCGGACTGGAGGACCCACTTCCGGGCTCACGCCCGTGGCTTTCAGCAGGTCCTGATGTGCTGCTTCCGAGACTGCTCGCTGGACCCTCTCCATAGGGCTCACAGCGTGGTGGTCCCAGAGCCGACTGCCCAGGACGGGGGAAGAGAGTGCCCGATGGGAGCCCGGTCTCTCGAGCCCCATTTTGGTAGCGACTCCGCTTGCTTGTCATATTCTGATTCCCAGGGGAGAGTGGTCAGGAAGTTCAGCCTTTTCCTAAGAGCAGGGTCTACTCCGGACATGACCACCAGGAGGCGAGTCCACAGGACCGTCCCAGAGACCACACACCACACGGACCCCATCTTTTTCTTTCTTTTTTTTGAGTTGGTGTCTCACTCTGCTGCCCAGGCTGGAGTGCAGTGGCATGCTTATGGCTCACTGCAGCCTCGACCTCGTGGGCTCAGGTGGTCCTCCAGCCTTGGCCTCCCACAGGCATGAGCCACCACGCCTGGCCCCCAGACCCCATCTTGTGCTCAGGTCAGGTGACCCAAGCTGGGATTTTTGAACTCGACTAGAAAGAAGGAATCTTTCCAGAGTGGTGAGATTTGAAGTCATGGGGGTTGCCCTGCTCCCGCTGAGGGTTGGGGCGGAGGGTGGAGGATGGGAGAGGAGGCTGTGGGACGAATGAAGCTGTCACCTAGGGAAGCGGAGACCAGAGGCAGCAAGACATTCCTGGATGGCACCAGCTTCGGGTTCTGCCTGACCCTAGACTCACCTGTGCCCTGGCCACTGCTGTGGTTTGGTTACATGAGTCAATAAATGGTACCCCCACTCTTACTGCCTGAGCTAAGGCAAGGTGCGGTCCTGTCATTTGCAGCAAGAGAATGATCACTGACTGGCTGCTGGATCCAGTCACCATGAAGCAGGAAGACCAGTTAGGAACAATTGCAGGTGACCTTGAGGAGGGCCTGAGCCAAGCCACTGGGGACGGTGGTCAGGACCAAACAGGAGAACAGACAGGAATGGAAGGCAGGATCACGCAGGACTGCCTGACCCACCATGGTGTTCCAGACATTGTGCCTGGCGCATTGCAAATATTTGGTGCTCAGTAAATATTTGTGGAGATGAATGATTCAATGGATGAACAAAGGGAGAAAATGATAAATGCAAGACATGCTAACCAATTGGACATGGAAAATGAGGAAGAGAGAAATGAAAGCTTCCACCCAGGGCTCAGGCTTGGATGGCTGTCTGGCTAGCAATCCTGTTCAAGACAGGAAGGCCTGCCTGTAGTCTCAATGACTCGGGAGGCTGAGGCAGGAGGATCAGTTGAGCCCAGGAGCTGGAGATCAGCCTGGGCAACACAGTGAGGCCTCGTCTCTACAAAAAACAAAAAAATTGGCCGGCATGGCAGTGCACACCTGTAGTTCCAGCTACTCGGGGGGCTGAGGCCAAAAGATGACTTGAGTCCAGGAGGTCGAGGCTGCAGAGCTATGATCACTTCACCGCACTCTAGTCTGGGCAACAGAATGAGATCCTGTCTTTAAAATAAAAAGGAAGGAAGAGCTGCTCTGACGGGTGTCAGCGAGGAGGCGTGATGAGTGCAGTCTGAGCTCCTAGCAGGTGTTTTCAGGCGGCGTGGCAGGTCTTGGGGAGCAGAGTGGTTTCCTGTTCCATGAAGAACGTCCGTGCCGCTGTCCTCTTAGCGAGTGACACAACTGCAGGCATGCCTGCCTATCCCTCTGGAGAAAGACCTACTTCTGCAAATGGGCAAGGATGGCAGTCGCCTCAGGGGCCGGGCCCTGATTAGGATGGGTCTAAAGTTAGTCTGACAAAGTCGTCTGTCAGCCTAATGAGTCTTCCCACTCCAGAAGCAGGAACAGGTCTCCTGGGACTCTACGGGACAGTGTGCTTCCCGAGCAGGCTGGCGAGTACCGAGAGTGGAGGCTGGATGCCGGGACTCAGAATTCTCCACCGGGGACGCCCAACCTGGGCCTCTTTAGTGTGGACACCCGGAAACTGGCAGGTGGGAGACGTCCCTTGATCTTGGCACTATCCGGGCGGGAGCAGTCTGGAGGTGGCTGGGCAAGGTGGTTCCATTTCGCCAGTACTTTCTTTGAAGCTGACTCTGTGTACATCCCTGTGTGAGGCTTGTTAGCAAATGTCTTGGTGCCTCTAAGGCTCCCCACTGCCCCCAGGATTGCAGAATGCCACCCACACCGCACAGCCACCTCAGCTCCCTGCCAGCTCCTCCTGCCCAGCAGCCAAGGAGTCCAGGGCAAAGGCCACTCCTGTGGCCACGATGCCTTGCCTTGAGAGCTTGGGGGGCGGGGGGACAGGGACAGCATGTCCAGGTTGGACAGAATCGGGAGTAAAATCTGTACCTGGGAAGCCGTCTGGAGGGGTGAAGATGAGTGCACATTACTGTCTCAGAAGTGTCCCACTGGCTTCAGCACTGTCACCATGCAGCAGTTAAGACAGGATAGAACTTCACCATTGAATGTTATTTTTAAAAACTTTCCACTATGGGGCAGGCACAGAGGCTCACACCTGTAATCCTAGCACTTTAGGAGGCTGAGGCGGGAGGATTGCTTAAGTCCAGGAGTTTGAGAACAGCCTGGGAAACATAGTGAGACCTTGTGTCTATAAAAAATCAAAAAAATTAGCTGACCATGGTGGTGCGTCTGTAGTCCTAGCTACTTAGGAGGCTGAGGCAGGAGGACCACCTGAGCCCAGGAGGTCGGGGTTGTGGTGAGCCATGATTGTGCCACTAAACTCTACCCTGGGTGATAAGTGAGACTCTGACTCAAAAACAACAAAACAAAAATAACTTTCCATCACGGAAAATTTCAAGCATACAAAGAAGAGATTAATAGCCAACACCCAGTTTCAACAATGATCAATTTTTGGCCAATCTCACTTCATCCCCTGCGTCTTCCACCGGATTATCTGAAGTAAATCCCAGAGGTGATGTCATGTGATCTGTGAACTTGTCAGTATGCACTCTGAAAAACTGGAAAGTAGCCATGATGCCATTTTCAGCCCAGCGACATTCATGATTCCTTCACACTGACTGCATCCTGTCCTGTGCTGCCTTCTCCTTTGTCCTCCTCTTGTAGCAGGAGCAATGTCAAGTGCAAGCCATGCGGATGGCAAATGAACAAGGCAAGGCTGCACCCACACGGAGCATCCCTGATGTGCTTGGCAACATTAGCAATTTAAAACATCTCTTGAAGCCAGGCACAGTGGGTCATGCCTGTCATTCCAGAACTCAGGAGGCTGAGGCAGGAGGATCGCTTGAGTCCAGGAGTTCGAGACCAGCCTGGGCAACATAGCAAGACCTCATCTCTACAAAAAATGAAAAAAAAATAGCAGGGTATGGTGGCGTGTGCCTGTAGCTGCAGCTACTCAGGAGGTTGAGGAAGAAGGATTGCTTGAGCCCAGGAGGTGGAGGCTGTGGTGAGCCATGATTGTACCACTACACTCCTGCCTGGGCAACAGAGTGAGACCCTGACTCCAAAACAACAACAACAACAACAAACTCTTGAAATAGCCTAATAGACAAATCTAAAACAGCAATAGCCCTCACGTTTTAATCAGACCAGTGCTACAAGAACAGTCCATTAGAGAATCGAGGCGGGTCAGAAGGGGAACACGCTTTCTTGTCTGGGTAGTTTGCCACTAGACTGCTTCAGGACCCAGGCCTCTCCTGGAGTGCAGGTGACCTCACGGGAACATGAATTCTTCTAGGCTTCTTTCTGGTAGTACTAAATTAATAGTGGTATTAAATATTGCTGGGTACATTTTATTAATGTGTTACGCACATATAGAAGTATGCGAAGCACAAGGAATTTCTTTTGTAATAATAGTTATCACTCACTGAGCTAGCTCAGTGTCTATCCAGAGGATTAAGTTACAGTGAATACCAGGTGGGAATGGTACCGCCATTATAGGACAGTGGGTATATAAATGTGAAGTCACCTTTATGGACAAGCAGGAGGACAGGGCATCCTGTGCAGGGAGGGCAATCAGGGGAGGCTAGAGCCCAGTAGGAAGAGGGGATTGTCCACGAAGAGGGTGGCTTGCAGGGTGGGGTGATGGTGGGGGGATGAGGAGCTGGTCCTCATGGGGAAGCCTGAGTGACCCTCCTACCACAGGCTCTCAGGATGGCATGTTCCATGTTGGCTACCTCACTAGGTGGTCTGTTGATCCAGAATCTTTTATTTTTTTAAAGAAATAGGGTCTCACTCTGTTGCCCAGACTGGAGTGCAGTGGCCCAATCTTCTCACTGCAGCCTTTAATTCCTCCTTGAATTCCTGAGTTCAAGCAATTCTTCCACTGTCCCCGAGTAGCTGGGACTACAGGTGTGAACAACCATGCCTGGCTCATTTTTATTTTTGTAGTGATGAGGTTTAGCTATGTTGCCCAGGCTGGTCTCAAACTCCAGGTCTCAAACAATACTCCTGCCTTGGCCTCCCGAAGCGCTGGGATTACAGGCTTGAGCCACTGCACCTGGTTGATTCGGCATCTTGTATGTAAACTGTAGAATCCCAATATCCAAACTGGCCCATTGCAGGAGTAACTGGGTGGTATTACAGAGACGCTCAAGTTAATATGCAGGTCTCAGAGGCCTTGACCACCCAGCTGTCTTAGTACTGATCGTTAGATTCTTCATGAGGAAGAAGGTCAACTCTCAACCCAAGGACTTGAGAAGGTCCCAAGGGCCTGGCTGGGAGAAGTTATCACACACTGGACTGTGAAGGCTTTCCATCTTCAGGCCCTGTAGAGCTGCATCAGGACTTCCTTCTAATGAGCATTTATCCGTAGCCTTTCAGCACCTGTCCCTCCAAAACCTTCCCAAGCACTCCTCTGAGAGAATCTTGAGGCTTCCGCTTCCTCTGTCATGACAGCCGCTGCCTCATGGGACTCGCTAGTACCATGCATCCAGCAGACCTCTTGGCTCATTGACAGCATCAAGGGCAAAGTGACACCCAGAGTGGCCAGGGCCACTGGGGAGAAGACCCCAAACTGTGGAATACTCTGAACTATTCACCCTGACGCCCACACTAAGACGCAGCCATACTCTTTTCCTCCAAGGCCGGAGGAGCAACACATGTGGCCAAGCCTCGGGGGCCTGGAGCAGAGTAAGCACCCCACAACAAACACCTGGAAGTCGTGGCAGTCAGCATTAGTACCATGACAACCCACTTCCTGTTTCCAGGCTTCCGAGGAAGAAACTATGATCTCTCCCGTTTCTATTCAGTTATAGTCCAGAGACTTTAAATTCAAACCTCTGTTGGCAAGGATGCAGGGCCCGTCTCAGTCAAGTGACATACTCAGTTCTTATCAGCTTTTTCCTGACTCCCTTGGAAAATTATCTTTAGCCAGGCACAGTGGCTCACGCCTGTGATACCAGCTTGGGAAGCCAAGATGGGAGGATTGCTTGAGCCCAGGTGTTCGAGACCAACCTGGGCAAGGCTTTGTCTCGGCCGGGCAAGGCTTTGTCTCGGCCGGGCATGGTAGTTCATGCCTGTAATTCCAAAACTTTGGGAGGTGGAGGCGAGAGGGTTGCCTGAGCTCATGGGTTTGAGACCAATGTGGACAACTTGGTGAGACCTCGTGTCTACAGTAAATCAAAAAATTAGCTAGGCGTGGTGGCTACTTGGAAGGATCACCTGAGCCCGGAGGTCAGGGCCGTGGTAGCCATGAGCATGCTACTGCACTCCAGCTTGGGTGACAGAGTGAGACTCCAACTAAAAAGAAAAAAATTACCTTTGGCACAGAAGAGGCTGTTAGCCAGGCTTTCACAACACATCCGAAGGTGAACATCAGTTAAGCATGCAATTACACAAGAGAAAGGGCCATGAGAGATAGGTTGACATAGGATCTGCAAATGTGGCCGGAGGCATGGCGACTGTCCTCAAGGGCAGAACGTCCTCTTTAGAGCAGACTTGCGAGACAGACCGTGTAGTGGAGACAGGAAATTGAACCCCTATGATTGTCTCCCCTATGGTTTCTAGCACCGAACCCAAATGCCCCTCAGGCTCTCATCGATCTTCTCCTGAAAGACCCTACGTACTGGTGTCTCAGACCCTCCTTCCTACCCTCCCACTCACTTGCCGTCATGTCTAGCGGAGAGCCGGTTAGCTTTTCCATAGTACGCTTGTTACCTCTGATTCTTTGTCCCCTTCACAAGCCCACCCAGCCTTTCCTCCCTAACAAGCTTATGTTGCTCCGTGTACTCAGGGCAATGCTCTTCTCTGCCCGTGCTGCCTAAAATCATTCTTTCTCCATTTCTGTAGCTAATCATATGCCTTGCAGCATTTCATCAGACTTGAACTGTTTACTGTGCATCTAATACACGGCACTTTCCTATGCCACCTCATGGAAAGCAGTGTAGGAGACCTGGCTGGTCAAAGTGTGGTCACCTGGAAGTTTGTTAAAAATGCAGAAGGTAGCCAGGCACGTGACTCACACCTGTAATCCCAGCACTTTAAGGAGGCAGAGGTGAGAGGATTGCCTGAGCCCAGGGATTCAAGACCAGCCTGGGGAACATGATGAGACCTCATTTCTACATAAATTGAAAACTCAGCTGAGCATGGTGGCACACGCCTGTAGTTCCAGCTACTTGGAAGGCTGAGGTGGAAGGATCGCAGTGGCTGTGAGCATGTCACTGTACTCCAGCCTGAGTGACAGTGAGACTCTGACTTAAAAAAAACCCTGCAGAATGTGAGTCCACCTGAGACCAACCAAATAAACATTTGCATTTTAACAGGACACCCAGGTGCACAACATTCAGAACGAGAAGTGCTGGCATAATGCACATAGGAATTTCCTGAGAAGCTTTAAGTCATGCATTTTGACATTATTACAGTGCTGACTTACCCTGTTTTGTGCTGCTGTAACAGAATACCTGATACTTGGCAATTTATAAACAGAGGCTTATTTGGCCATGGTTCTAGAGGCTGGGAAGTCCAATAGGATGGCACCAGCACCTGGAGAGGGCCTTTGTGTCAGCCCGTGGTAGAAGGCAGAGAGCAATAGCAAGAATGAGGAGAGCAAGAGAGGCGCAAGCTGGCTTTTATAAGCCCACTTGGAATAACCAGCCCACTCCATAATGATGACATTCATCTATTCGCATAAAATTGAACCGACAACCTAAATCTAACCCAGAAGGAGCCTCTGTGACTCCTCTTAGAACCTCCATGTTGTGACCACCATGGATAAATGTTTGGTTATAGTATAATGTTAAATACATGAATGTTTACTTCAAAAGGAAAATTGAGTGGGGAAAATGTCCTCATGAAAAAATCATCTCTTCCTAGGCCCCACCTTCAACACTGTTTTATTGGGAATTAAGTTTCCAACACATGAACTTTGAGGGACACATTCACCCTGCAGCAGGTGCAGATACATTTGGGACTGTTGTCTCTTGATGAGGTTACCCTTTTGTCACTACAAAGTGTTCCTTGTTATGAAGTCTGCTCTCCTGATACTAAGTATGGCCACTCTAGCTTCTCATGCGTAGTGTTTGCATGACATACTTTTACTTTTAGCCTCTGTCTTAATAGTTAAAGTACATTTCTTGTAGACCACATATAGTAGTGTCTTGCTTTGCCGATTCAGTCAAAGAAACTGTCTTTTTTTTTGAGTTGGAGTCTCACTCTGTCACCCAGACTGGAGTGCAGGGGCCGCTCCCGGCCACCGCAGCCTCAACCTGCTGGCCTCCGGCGATCCTTCCGCCTCAGCCTTCCAAGTAGCTGGAACTACAGGCGTGCGTTACCACGCCCGGCTAATTTTTTGATTTATTGTAGAGATGAGGTCT
>CAUYQG010154481.1:0-20952 GCA_963574415.1 Tarsius wallacei
TCCTTTTGGATTGGTTCCTTCATCATTATATAATACCATCTTTTCTTTTTGTACTCTTGTTAATTTAAAATCTGTTTTATCTGATCTAAGAATGGCCACTTTTGATCACTTTACACTTCCATTTGTATAGAATATCATCCCCACCTCTTTACCTTGAGTTTTAGGATTCTTTGTGTGTTAAGTGGGTCCCTGAAGGCAACACACACTTGGATTTTGTGTGTGTGTGTGTGTGTGTGTGTGTGTTTTAAAAATCTATTCTACCAGTCTATATCTTTTAAGTGGGAGCATTGAGACCATTTAAGTTAATGATTATATATAAGGTACTAATCCATTCATTATGCTGATTGCTACACAGTTGCTTTATTTTTTTTTCTATTGTGTTGGTATTCTAAAAGTCCTGTGATATTTATGATTTCCAGTGTTTTTTAACTAGAGTATTATGATATTTTATTTCAATATTTAGAACTCCTTTGAGTATTTCTTGTAGAGTTAATCTAGAGGTAACAAACTCCCTGAATGCTTGCTTGTCTGAGAAAGACTTTATTTCTTCTTCACTTACGAAACTTAGTTTTGCAAAATATAAAATACTTGGCTCACCATTATTCTGTTTGAGGAGATTGAAGATAGGGCCCCAATTCCTTCTGCTTGTAGGATTTCTGCTGAAAAGTCTGCTGTTATTCTAATGGGTTTATCTTCTGTAAATTGTTTGAATCTTTTGTCTCACTGCTCTTAAAATTTTTTTCTTCACACTGACTTTGCATAACTGGATGATTATATGCCTTGAGGATGACCTGTTGGCAATGAATCTTCTTGGGGTTATTTGGGCTTCTTGTATATGGATGTTTAAATCTGAGAAGGCCAGGGAAGTTTTCCTCAATTATTCTCCCAAATAGGTTTTCCAAAACTCTTGTTTTCTCTTCTTCCTCAGGAATATTTATGATTCTTATGTTTGGACTTTTTACATAATTCCACATTTCTTGAAGACTGTTCCATCCTCTTGATTCCTTTTTTTAATTTGTTGTCTGATTGGGTTAATTCAAGTCTTCTCTTCAAGTTCTGAGATCTTTTCTTCTAATCATTCTGGTCTACTGTTAAAAGCTTACTTCCCTAAATGAGTCTTTCATTTCCAGAATTTTAGATTTTTTAATTTTTTTTCTAAGTTATCTGTCTCTTTGGAGAATTTTTAATTGATGTCCTGAGTAGTTTTTTCATTTTTATTTCTATTTCCTTATGTTGATTTTTAACTTTCTCCTGAATCTCACTGCACAATTTTTTACTCACTTTTGAATTCTATGTTTGGAATTTCAAAGATTTTATTTTGGCTAGAGTTCATGGCTGAAGAGTTAGTGTGATCTTTTTTCTTCTTTGCACTCTGTGGATATTGTCACTTCTTTGGTGGCATATGCTGTTGATCCCATTCTTCTGAGTGCTGAGGAACTCTTTTTATTGTTTACTAAATGGAAGAAACACATTCTAGATGCTTCTTATCAGTCATTTTAATTCTGTTCATGAGTTGAATTTAACATGAAGAAACATCACACAAACCAAAATTGACTGGTATTCTAAAAAATAACTAGCTGATACTCTTCAAATGTGTCAAAGACATGAATGAAAAAGAAAGACTAAAGAGCTCTTCTGGAAGGAGAAATGAAGAAAACAATGCAACTAACTGCCATGCATGATTCTGGATTAAATCATGATCCAGAAAGAAGACATTAGTAAGGCAATAGACGAAATTTGAACAAGGTCTATAAATATCATTGTATATAAATAACATGTATTATATCAATGTTATTATTGTAACTTTACCAGTTCTGTGTGGTTATGTATGTATTGTTAAGAAATCCATTTTCTCCAAATAGATTTACAGTTTCAATGCAATCTAAGACAAAAATCACAGCATGTTTTTGCTGAAATTGACAGGATGTTCTATAATTTAAATGGAAATGCAAATGAACAAGAATAGCAAGTTAAAAAAAATTGAAGAACTTAAATCACCTGATTTTATAACTTACTATAAGTAAATAGAAGTCAAAAGTATTGAAAAAAATAGGCATATAGATAAATTGAAGGGAGCAAAAATCCCAGAAATAATCCCAAACATAATTGGCCAAGTGCTTTTTTTAAAACTATAAAGGCCTTTTGATGGGAGAAAAATGATGTTTCCAAATCAATGCTGTAAAAACTGGGTATTTGCATGAAAGAGAAATGAACATTGACTTTTAACTAATACTTATTCAAAATTTAGATAAAAGAATTTCTACACCTAAGTATCAAAACTAGAAAACTCCTAAAGGAAATAGGTGAACAACGTCTTTGTGTTCTTGAGATAGGACAATATGTCTTTAATAAAATACAAAATGCTTGAATAATTTTTTTTTACAAAAAGAATAAATTAAATTTTATGAAAATTAAAACAAGAAGCTCCAAAATGGGGATAAAAGTATGTATTTATATAACCAGTGATCCCCTACCCTAGACTTTCTTCATGAATTTTTTCCAACTTTGAGAAGTAGTTTTACAAAAATTTAATTTGATAGGTGCTGCCAAAACAATTTTTGCTTGTAATTGACAAGAAGAAATATTTCTCAACCTATATTTACCTGTGTGTTGGGATGCTTTGTGTTCACAACTTTTTTCCAAGCTTAATGGTTAGAAAGGGTACTTTCTACTCAATACACATAACATTCTCACTAAGATTAAACCATATAAGAGTCATTTCTACTGAACATGTAGAGACTGGAAGGAGGAAAAAAACCAACAAATTTCCTAGTTCCTTTTATTTATGTGTTTATAAGCATGCCCAACGTGCCTGCCATGTAGTACAGATGAAAGTTCAAAAGTGAGGTGTGCAAAACATTTTCAGAAATTGGGACAGATTGCTCTCTTCAATAAAAATCCTTGAAATGTGGTAGCAAATGACCTCCAGATAGTTTAAGGTAATATTTCTAGAGTGAAAATCTGAATTAGTCTTTACATAGCTGGCTTGTACGCTTGAGAAAAAATTTCTAGCAACGGCAACATGTTGAACAAAATTCCTCCCTACATCTCTGACACTTTCAAGTTATTTTTTTCAATTATCTGGCTCAATAGCAGCACCCAAAGCTTTTGCACAAGCAATTTTTCAAAGCCTTTTAATTCTTATGGATGTGTGTATAATTCTCATTTTTGACTTTCCTTATGTGAAGACACCAGAACACAGAAATATCTATTTTTAAATAAACATAATTTTGATGTCACAGGATCTTGCTTCATATTTCTCAAAGGTTTTTCCTTTTTGCTTAAAAGCTTTACACTGTTTTTCTAAGAACAAACCTATTCCAACATTAAAAGGTTTCAATTAGATATGAAACCCCAAACCCATGAATTTTGAGAGGGCTCTGAACTTGCCAAAACAATTTCTTATTAGACTTGATAACTTGGATTACACACTCCCACTGCATATTTAAAAGCCTTTGCTATAAAGGTTTCCTATAACAAAAGGGAGATGAAAAGATACTATAATTATTCACAGAACATATTCAAGTCATCATTGCTGATGAAATATGATATCTATGACATTCCTCTACTGTAAATAAAGCAGTGATTCAGAAGAGTGCTATTAGCTACAAAAAAAAATCCATTCTTATTAACACATAAAACAATAGCTTTCCTTTCAGACTATGCTGACTCTTAGTTTCAAATATACTAAATCTAAACTCTTTGGAAATCAAATTTAAATTGCAGGCTGGTTTCAGCTTTTTATACTTTTAATTCAAGTTGGAATTTGGGTGCCTCTCCTTTAAATAACGTGGCCAAGGGATTATTCTTTCCCCTTGCAAAACAAAAGTCAGTAGTCTAAGCAGCCTGATTTTTTGGGTGGACCTGGGTTGGGAAACTAGACTGATGAAGGACTGACCTCACCAGTTCGTCTGCAAGCTGTCCTGAGAGTTTTTTGTGAATACTGTGAGTCGGGGATGGCTTTCATTGCATGAACTGAATATCAAACACAGAAATTAGGATGAAACACACATGACACCTAAATGCAGTCTGCAACCTGTTTTCATTCTGAGAAGTCATCCCTGAGACGTCACGCAAGCATATTCTAATAACAACAAAAATGTTGGTAAGTGCACAAACAGGCTAAGAGAGTTTCACAACTCACAGTGTGATACCGTCCAGAGCATCTGTATTTGCCACTGGCAATTCTTTTTAGAAAAAGTCTCAAGAACACATTGCATCTCTTGGTGTGATAAGGTGTCTAAGCTGTCATTATAATTATTAAGGCTTGAAAAAGTGCTATGAGTAGCTTCATTGCCCAAAGATCTTCTCCCTGATTTTGCCATGATAAAACTAGTGTATAACAGGTGGGGGAAAGGTGGCAAGTAGACCCATATGCCATTCCCCTTGCCATCAGAACCTGCTGCTACATGATTTTTCCTGTAACTGATGGTGTTATTAGGCATGACCTCGTCAGACTTAAAAAACCTGCATTTATTTTAGCCACTTGCTGAAAGCACACAGAACTGCTGAAGATAAAATTTCCAAGAATATAGTAAAACAAAACTGCTAACTCAGCCAAATTTCCTACACACTTGGAAAGCCTGTAAAACAGCAGGCCAACGTTAATATGCAGAAAGACGATAGCAGAAGCTGCTGTTTAAATGTCAAGGTTTTGAAAGTTAGAGGAATGTTTACATCAGTGCCAGTTATTTTTTAGTGGTCACATGAGTTGCTTCAGCTTACCTTCAGGATATTTTTAACATCAAAAATTGTGTTGCAATGTGCTGAATATATCCATTTAATTTTTTTCCTGAACAGAAGAAATGATTTTGTAAATAGGTTTGGATTTCTGAGAAACCATCATGTGTTCCAGTCTTAAAAAAAATTCATTCCAATTATCCCCCAAACTGAGAAATACTGTATGTACATGTAAAGTGATAGCATGAACCTCACCATTGCTGGTATCAATAAGTACTTTGTAGATTGTTTAATATCTTTCTGTTTTGTTGTAGGTGCCAAATTTATATTAAATCGTTTCTATCTACTTCTTGCTCACCTTTCAGATATTCTCACAGTTCAATATCTTAGTCATTAATTCCCATATGTTATGAGTGACACAGCTCTTAGCTTGTCAACCCTACTGTTAGGTTGTAGGTTTCTTGCATAAACTCACTATTTTATTCACCTCCATATTCCCTATGTCTACTACTGTTCTTGGGAAATAACAGTCAAAGAAAAACTATTTAACAGAATCAGAAACCACATTTCTCACAAAAATTGGTATTGATATTAGTCGTTTAAAAAAACACACACTCAAAGTGCACAACATGTTCAATTATTTCACAGATAAGTAAATATGAAGAGTTTAACACCTGTTGTTACTAATACAACATATTTAACTTTCCTTTTTTCTTGAATATTTTGTGCAGTTTTGTTGTACATATATGATTGGCCCAAACATTTGAAATGAATAACTCTATCATATGTGTTTTTCTCCTAAAATCCCAGACGGAGCTAGATACTAATCTTGTTGAACTAAATTGAAATCAAATTGAGATATTTCTTTCATAACTTATGGCCTTTGCCATTTAAAAAAGCATCAACAGAATGTGTTGATCACTTGACTTGATAATCTATTTTTTAAAGAATATTTTTTTAAATGAGATATGGCAATTGAACCTAAAGGAAATTGTTTATTAATCAGCCATTATTTGTAAGTTAAGGATTTTATATCTTTAACTACATAAATTGTACTTCTGAGTGATTAATAAGCTTTCAAAAATGTCCTCAATACAGGAGAAAATGCGGAAGAAAAAGAGAAGAATCTCTCTGTGAATCAATTCACAAAAATAAATCTTTTAAAAATGGATTACTAATGAATGCAAAATTTAAAGAATATTATTGGCAATACACCTGTGTTCATTATGTTTAAGGATAATATGAAGTTATTTTGGGAAGTAAGGACTTATATTTGGAAATTTTCACCTTTCTGCAAAAAAAATAAATAAAAATTTTCTTAATTATAAATGAATTTATGAATCTGAGTGTCAGATAGTGTCAGATTGATAACATTTCAACCAGGAATACTAAAATGGCAAACAATACCATACAGAATAAGCATTCATCTGGGAGTTCAAAGATCTGTTTTGAAATCCTGATCCTGTCATTAACTAGTTGTTGAGTTTGCATAGCAGTCTTTTAATCACTGGCACATCGTCTGTTTTGACATGACCAAATTATCAAACCAGCTGATCTATCAGTACCCTTCTAACTTTAAAATTCTCTGATCTTTTAGAAGACCTCAATTCTGTTTGTAATGAAAGACTTATTTACTATGATTAAAATTGTGTTTATATTTTTTATTTTTATAACTATAATAGTAACTGATTTAACGAAGATATTTTAGAAACATCTTATCTGGAAGTACATAATAAAAAGTTATGAGAAATAGGTTTGTTTTGGGCTTGCTTACCTATGTTTATGCATATGAGTGTGTATGCTATATGTATACATTTTATGTGTTCTCTGCTTGCTTTTTGCCCTTTGTAATATTCTTTAGCATGTCTTACTTTCAAAAACTTTCAAGTGCCAGAAGAACCACATTTATATGAAAAGATTTTTTGGAGCATTATTGCCAACCTTCATTTGAAGCCGGAGTTTACAAAGTCTTCAGAGAGCTTATTTTAATGAGGTTTCCAGCTTTAATAAAAAGAGTGTGGTTGCTTAACTTAAATGACCTGCCAAAAACTTTCTTAGGTTTATCCATGGTTACACTGAATATTAAAAATACTGAATAATAGATTGAAACAAGAGCATAGACTTTTACATAGAAGGCAGAGAAGTTGATCCAACCTTTCATATTAAGAACAAGTCATCTCATAACATATGTAGAAACAGCTAATAATTCTTAAGTAACATTTGCCTTAGGTATAATTTGTGATATTTTGTAAAATTGAATTTGATTCAGAGTTTTGATTCAAAGTATTTATTTAAGGTTCTATGAATAACAAAAAATCCAATAAAAATGATGAAGATTTTGAAAGTTGCTAAAACAAACTGGTTTTTGTTCTTAAAGGCTGAAAAAATATGAAAGCATATTTGTTTCCAGATGGAGGATAATTAGCACAAAAAAATCTGCTTTATCCATAAATATGGTTTCTTTTAAAATTTTGGTAAGTTCACCAAAATATATAAATTATCTTGGAAAATTAAAGTAAAACTGGTATTGGAGAAAAATTAAATAACTTAGAACTAGTTTTTTTTTTTTTCATTTCATTCAAATCATGGGAAAGATGTGTTACAAGTTGAGAAACTGTGTCTTTGTTAGTCCCATTATTTCTTTGTGCAAGGTGTTTGTTGGAATGAGAATCAGGCTATTGACAAAATTATGTGACAATCTGCATAATTATGTTGCATATGTGTAAGGCTAGTTATGAATGATTAGATTGTTGTTCAAAGTTAGAATGTCTTTATTTTATAAAAGCGAAGGACTATGAAACAAATGGGATTTTTTTGTGACAAAAAAATATTTCCAAATTGCAGAATGAAACTGTCAGTATCCAAAGAACTTAGAGTGAGTAGCATTATTTACCTCTATCCATTAATGGTAGAAGCTAAATGAAAGAATTTGCATAAACACAACAGTATAAGTCACACTAAGTATGGTGTAACTTAAATTATTTCTGTTCAAGTGCATTTAAAGTGTCAATTAATTGCCTCCATTTCAAATGCACACCTTTTCCCCAATTATCAAATTAAAATTTGAGCTGAATCAATGAGCACAATGATAGTTTAATTATATTAAACCACATGAAATAAACAGTGAGGAAGTGTGTGTGCAGATGGCCACCTGAGTCTGTCACCTCCAGGCATAGCCAATGACAAGTATCATTCTCTTAGTAAATAAAATTGCTTTATTTTACTGTCACTGCAGCATCCTTACTTTTGAAAGATAGGAGAATGGGTTGAGATAGAAAGATTTAAGGGAATTACAGAAGGAGAAATTGCAGACGCAGATGTATTTTTTTTAAGGGCACCAGGTGTTTTAAATGCCACCAGAAGGGTGCTCCAGGCAATTCTGTGCTGTCCAAGATAGCTTGGCATAGATTATCTGAAAGCTTTTGTGTCTTTTCAGCTTTTGATTAAAGGCCAGTGTCAGGACTCCTCTGGGCTTTTGCTTGGTACAGTAAAGCCGAGGGATTTTTTTTTTTTAAGCTGCTGCCAAAAAGATGCCAGTTAGGATAATTACATTTCAATTTAAATTGGTAATTTTATGAAAATTTAAACCAGAATATGTGTCACCCAAATCTCCTTACTTTCATTCCTCCCAAACATGCACACACACACCCCTCTTGTTTTGGGGGAGACAATGACAGCAGCCCACCAGAACCTTCCCATGACCCGGAGATATGTGCCAGGAATTAAACAGATGAGAGAAAATTGAACAGAGCCTGTTTTCTCTGTCCAAATATATTTTCTAGCCTGGATTTATCACTAGTGTACATTGGAACCATCCCAGGGCATCTAGCTTCTAATATCTTTTTCCCGTGGACCCTAGCAAAAGAAGCTTTGGACCCTCACAGTAGTATTTAAGACATTGTTTTCTATTCACAGTCAAGCTTTGTCTTCGTTAACAGGATGTAGAGGAGGAATCCAACCTACTTAGAGTCTCTCACCCTCTTGGTGAAAGAAGAAGGGACACAGTGGCCAGATGAACCCTGAATTTTCTGTCTGCCACTTTCTTTTTCCAGGACACATACGCAAGCTTGGCAGCACCAACAAAGTGGAAGTAATGCTCCTTTGTTTAGAATGCAGTGTGTACGAACATTTACATAATAAAATACACACACAAATAACAGATGGTGAAGAGCCACTCATTTCGCCACATGTTGTAAGCACGATATCGTTCCTTGATGATCTCATTTCTCTTACTTCTGCCTACAGATGTCTACCAGCTATTTAACCTCAGGGGTTATTCAGACGGTGAAAGGTTTGAAGACAGGCACAAATCTGTTTACAGAATTTTCCTCCTCCATCAGGTGCAAATGCCCTTTCTGGTGGAGTTATCAATCCACAAAAATGCTTTCTTCTGTCTAAAGTGCTAAATAATAAACTCCATTTTTCATGACATTTGTGGGGTGATAATATCCACACACAAAAAAGCATGGTAAATGAGCTGACTTTGAAAGAGGGCTTTTCCAAACTCTACCTTTTGTTCTGATCAGAGAGTAGATTAATAATTTTGGTTATGAAGTGAATGGCCTTGTTTTATGGATGTGAAGAAGTGCTTTCTGATGTGAGTGGAAGTCTCCCAGATGCTGTTTGCTCACATGTCCAATCTGTAATTAGAGTTAAGCCTCCAATGTGTGGTAATAGATACGTTGTATAGATTTAACTGCCACTT
This sequence comes from Tarsius wallacei, assembly GCA_963574415.1. Taxonomy (NCBI): domain Eukaryota; kingdom Metazoa; phylum Chordata; class Mammalia; order Primates; family Tarsiidae; genus Tarsius; species Tarsius wallacei. The sequence continues at coordinate 9,386 of CAUYQG010154481.1, forward strand.
CCCTCCCTAATTTACACTTAGATAACACTTCTCTTCCCAAAAGCACAAACTGCATTCCTTTTAATTAGCTCCCAATGTACTTTGTTAAAGTACATTGAGAATGCGCATTATTAACCTATTAATTTATAAATGAACACTATACAAAAGCAATCATTCATTAAATATTGCAACACATAAGGAGACAGCATTATTATGCCCATTTTACAGAAAAAAATGTATGTTAAATTATTTGGACTATAACTGATCCAGAATACAAATCTGTGTAGATCTGTCTAGGATTTATTATTTTCTCCAAGAGAATTTCTTTGACTAAACTTTCTTGTTTCTTCTTACGTAAAAATGAATCATAATTTTTAAGTAAAACTGTATTATTAAAAAGGTGATGTATTTCAATTAATTAGCACTTTAGGGAAACTTCACGTTTTAACAAATGCATATATCTTACATTTTATATATGGGAGTGTGTAAGAAGGATTTAATATCAACACTAGAGTCAACCAACAAATATGACTATTAAAAATAATCTGCCAAACAATGGCTATCTCAAGAAAAGAACAACGAACTTGATTCAAAATGGCTGAAAACAATCTTATTTCTCAGAGACTATCTAGACACTAATATTCAGAAATGGGGTTAGTAACTGGCTAGGATATAAATGAAAACATTTAAAAGATAAGAATGAGTTTTCTGGAAAAGAAAACAAACAAAAAAGAGAGATCACTTAGCTATATTCCTGGGAGCTGATTAAGGCATACTTAATGATCAATTGAACATAAACATATTCCAGAATTAACAGATGGTCCATCTACAAACAAATGAAAAAATAGTGGTCACAGAATGTGGAAGAAAGGACAGGAGAGTAAAGGATGCAGGAAAGAGCAGATAGAAAAATTCGTGGACTAGGTGATAAAAGGGACTTCGGAGAATTTTGAGCAGTGGAAGGAAAATGTAAGAGAGATCAATGAAATGCTTGCAAGAACAGAAAAAAGGAAAAAAAAAAACGTGGATTATGACCACATTTACCAGGAAGCATTCGATTTGAGAGCATCACAATTTCCAGGAATATATCGTGTGCTTACAAATTTGCAGCCCTTGCAGGAAAACAAAATTTAAAACAAAAATCTTTATTTCTGAGAACAGGTGCTCAGTGAAATGATTTCACTTGCTTATTTCAGCCACTTTGTGGTGACTTTTCCTATGTGGTCAGTAGCAGAGGACTCTCACCCTAACCAGGATTTTCCCCAGCCTCTGCACTGCCTTTGCTGCCTGGTTTCACATGCGTCAGTCACTCCTGCCTCGGTGTTCCCATTCTTACTCTTTGCTGGCACAGCCGACACCTGGGATAAAACAGTCATGGTGGACTGTTCTTTTTTGGTTTGCTCCTAAGTCAAACCCACACCAGTCATTGACATAATAGGTGAGAGAAACCCTGGGCTGTGACATTGATGTGCCAAATGTTAGACAAAATTTCAGTTCTCAGCATCGATTCCTTATGGCTTCTTTCTAGGAAATAAGTGAGGAAAGCTGGACTGCCAAGGGAGGCATATGAGAGGAGTCCAGTAGGAACAAGGTAAACTCCAAGCCATAGACTCCGATCCTCCAGGAATTGGGGGCCTTAACGAGTTGAAAATGAAACAAGTAATCATTTTTCTCTCCATAGAGTTTCCAGGGATTCCCAGCAGAAGCAGAAATTTGCCCATTACAAAAAATTTTACTGCCACTATCCTTTACCGGTTGGAAACTTCTCTTTTACCACTCTTCCTTTCTCAACCTTTGCTTTCTCTTCCTGAACTCAGTCTCAAAAAAAGGAAATTCTGTAACTAATGTGTACTGGTTGAATATCTACCTAGATGGCAAGTGCTAGGCTAATTGCATACGTGTGTGTTCATTTGTTTACTGCTTTCAGCAGTGTTTCAGAAAGGGCCTTCTTAGCCCGAATTAAGAGGGAATTATAGTAATCTGGAAAAGCTTGAATTTTAGGAAGGGCCTAGGAACAAATTTATAAAATTCTTCCCACTGCAGACTACTCTTACAACCCGAGATCTAGCAGTTTTTCTCTGTTTGAAAACACTGTCATTCTTCAGTTATTTTAAGATTGCTATTCTAGAGTACTATCCTGGAATACCTGGAACTCCCACTCACCCATCACCATCACACTCCAAACCGTCACACAACTGACACTAGGTCATGATCTGCTGTCTCTCAAGTTTCTTCCCCAGGCTCTCCTATTCTCTCTAATCTTCCTGCTTCTTCTGAATTTCAAGTTCATTCATTACATTTTCTGGAATATCCACTTGGGATCTTCATTTCATAATTGCCTTCACGATAGAGATGGGCCTTTTTAAAAATACATTTTCCCAACACTTAACACACACAAAAAAGTTTATTACAACTATGATTATTTATTTATTTAAGAAATAAGGTCATGCTATGTTGCCTAGGCTGAACTAGAACCCTTTCCCTCAAGCAATCCTTCCACCTCAGCCTCCTTAGTAGCAGAGCTGTTATTTATTATTAGTAAGATATAGAGTGTTTGAATAGCAAATTGGGATGTGGAATTTTCATAGATATTTGAACTGTACTCAATGGTTTCATATTGCATTGGTCTGTATGAAGAAGAAAAGTTTTACTTAACAAACGACACAAACTAGTGGCTAGTTATGGACAGGTGACAGTGTCTTAGTTCTTTTTTTGTCACTATAAAGAATATCACAGACAGGATAATTTATAAATAATAGAAGTTTATTGGGCTCCCGGCTGTGAAGGCTGGAAAGTCTAAGACTGAGAGGCCAAATCTAGTGAGGACCCTCTTACAGTATCATAATATGACAGAAGGCATCACAGTGAGCAAGAAAAACAGGCAGGAAAAATGGGGCCAGACTCATGGTTTTTATCAGGAATTCACTCCTACAATAACCAACCAACTCCCATGATAGTGACTCTAATCCACTCATGAGGGCTCTGCCTTTAAAGATGCCACCTCATAACACAATCTCAATGGCAATTAAATTCCAGCATAAGTTTTAGAGGGAACATTCAAATCATCACAAACAGGTACTTTCCTGTATTCTGGACAATAGTTACATATTAATATATGAATGTGTACATAAAACCCCTCCACACACACATGAACACAAAGACATGCAACCCAACATATCAATGATTTCTTGAACAGATAAACGAGTAATGCAAATCAGTAGAAATGAGTTGATTCTTTATATTGTCACTTTATTTGTACTTGATTTTAATCAAGGATTGCTCTTTCTTTGTTTTCAGTCTCTCTTTAGTTTTACTTCTTAAAATATTTTCCTAATTTTTTTCTCAAAATCTTTTATTGGTGGTATTCCTTTTTCCATCATTTCTTTCTAATGAGGTCTCCTCTTAATACTACATGGTTTAAATCTCTGGAGCCCTTCTGTCAATTACGTTGTAAAAGTGATGCTTGAGATGAACGTGTAGTTCCGTTGTCCAATTGTTACTTAGCATCAAGCCCACATTGACCACTATTTTTATTGCTGTTGCTGTTTTTTTTTTTTTCCTAAATAAAATATCAATTGCCTAGGAAAAACTGTAACGATCTTCAATGTAAGGCCCAAGTCAAAACTCGGCAAGTAAGACTGAATTGAATTCAAAAATTAATTTAGCTCTTACTTCCTTGCCTTACCACAAATATGGTGGTGAAATCTGAGACATAGCCTCGTGCACAAACTTAAACTCTAGCAGATATTATTAGAAAACACAATGAGTCTCTTTGCCTCCAAGTTTCGATCTTACGTGATGTATTTTAGATTTGCTCCTTTCAGATCATTTCCCCAAACTTTTCCAGCTTTTATTACCCTATTCTGTGGTCAGGAGACTGACCTCTATCAATCGCATCATCCTGGCTCCCTTACTCTGCTCTTCTAGTTAGTTCAGCTATGAGGGACAAGGAATGTAGAAGGAGAGAAGTGGGAGTATTTATTCCCCTGATCCTTCCTAGTTTGACTAAGGGTTAGCAGAAGCTGTGTTCCACTAGCCAAAAGGCATTCCTTGGCAAACATAGTTTCCTTATAGTTGCATCTCTCACAGGCTTTCAATACCTGTTTGCCCTTCTCATCCCTTTGATCTTTGGAGTCATAGGGGTTTTCCACTATTGCTAGCCATTATGTTCTCCATCATAAGTCATCACTTAACCAGGATGCTTTCCAAATAATTACAAATAGTCTCTTTATTAAATTCACTTCTATTGTCCCATTCTGAGTGTGCTGTCTCCTTTTGAGCTCATATCTGATACTTATGTCTTTTCCTTAACCTGCTCAATTTTTTGTCTCACAGACATAGATCAGCATTGAACATTTCTGAAATTAACTAGTAATATGAATATAAAACTAGGAAAGGGGGAGGGAAAACACCTCATCCACAAGGGTACCTGCATAATGAACATTTGTATACCTAACACTGAATTGTACCCCACATCTTTAAAATACCAACAATTAAAAGTTTAAAAAAAGTTACGAGTAACCACAACTTAAAAAATCATTCCATATAAGGCACAAAACTTATAACTGTCTTTCCCTCACTTTCTTATTCTGAAACTCTACAAGAAGACTTTCTATGTTGGGCTCTCTCTTATTTCAGTTAGTTCAATAAACTTAGCTTTGCTTGATTAAAAAAAAAAGTGAGCATAGTCTTCAACGCTTGAAAATGTAAGTTGAAATTTTAAAAGCTGTATTTTTATATTTATTTAAATAATCAAGTGTCATACTTTTTCCCACAATAATTTCTATTAGAATGTCCCTCCACATAGCTAAAAGTGCGTGAAAGTAATATAGCACTTTATAATTGCTGTAAAGTTGCTGTAAAGTTGCTGAAGCATGTCTTAAATCAGTGGATTTCCAATTACGAGTGGCATCACATTTTATATCTGAAATTTAACTTTCTCAAAAATATCTCATCCCTGTTCCTACCTGTTTGTTTGGAAGAATAAAACACAAAATATTTCTCCTCAAGAAAGATGAGTGACTCACTCCTCTCTCTTAATTAATATAATGTAATATTAATTATCATACAATTATGACAGTCCAATTGCACTTATACTTTAAGGAGAGAATATCTAAAGAGAATCATGTTTCCAAACAAATCTTCTGCATGCTTCTCTTGTAAAGCAGGTAAAATTTTTGGAACTAAATACTCTGCATGATTATTTTGTTGAGGACACGCCTCTATGAAAGCACTTTCAAAAACTTTCAGTCCCCAAAAACTTTCTTAGAGAGTGAATACTGTTGATATCACTGATAAAATGGTTTTCAATAATTTATCTGCATTTTTTTCTTTTCACCTAAGAATAATGAAGAATCTTGAAAATGCTTCATGACTACGTGGACTTCTTTAGAATAATTGCATTAACTAAAACTAAAATGCAGTTCCCACACGGAGACTAGGCTAAAATAGGAAAGGAAAACGAAGGAAAGCTTTTCAGGACTATACTCCTTATGACGTGTGGACCTCTGCCCGCTACAAGATGTTAAAGTAAGAAACATTGTTTGTATATCACTTCTCCTTATTTTCCTACTCACTCCCCTGTTCTGGCTTTTCTTCACTTGTCTGCCCTGTTCTACCCTATGTGTGCTCCAAAGGTTACCACCATAAACTGCAAAACCTCGGCGTTACTGCTCTCTGGTTTCATGATAAGCCATAAGATGGGAAAGGAGGATACTAGCAGAGAGTACCCAGGGTATTTCCACCCTCACTTCTTTGTGCTTCATTTTTATAGGGGTTGGTCTGTCCCTCCCTCTCTAACTATAGTCTTGCCAGGCCGCATTTCTCCATGTCTTTAGCTTTTACCAGATTTCAATAACAGTTTCCTCTGCTTGCCTCTTTAGGCCTAAACACAGTGATGGCTTCCCACTGTTGCTAGTGGGGCATTGACATCTCTTGGATTCTTTCACCCTGCTACATAAATAGACTCCAGAGTTTGATCTGAGTGAACCCTATTTCAATTCAGAATGCTGACTGATATATTCTCTTTAACCCTTTCTCCTTACTTCTTCCAGATACTAGTATGCTCATAGTCCTGGTCACTATTCACAAGATACCATAATGGATTTGATGTGTACCTAGGAGTATTTTCAGACAAAGGTGGAAATACGGTGGGTGTTCAGCTACTCCAGTAGAAGCAAGAAGTAGATTATTTTTGCCAAATTGGATCTTCTGGTGTTCTAAAATTTCTCTGTATTCTTCCACCAAGTCACGTCCCCATCTGGTTTCCTAGCTCCTATGTCCTTGATTCACTGTCATGGTTAAGGATTCAAAAGGACAAACAGCTGTTATGTAGCCAGACAATATCTAACAGCTGCCAAAATGAACAGGAAGGCACTGCAATAGAACCATAGACGTTGTGGTCTCTGAATAGTAGGTGTCCAGAGTAACATTTTAAAGTGGAGAGTTTGCTTCTTACCTTTTTGTTTTTCTCATTGCCTCTCCTATTTCCAAGTGGCCTGTATGTGAGATATAAAAAGGTAAAAAATCTGTTTTTGAAAAAAAAAAGTCGTATTTTAGAAGGAGGAGGGCTTAGCGCACAGCAGAGACAGACATTGCATTCTGAGTTAGTCTGTAGCATTTGTTATCTCAGTTATACATTATGATTTCAGTATAAACATGTCTAATGATAAATGGAAGTATGGAGTCATACAAATCCTTCTGGTCTTCTTTTTCTTTCTTTCACTAAACACAGTGTGGTCAAGAGATCCTACAGCACTTAAAGTTATAGATGTCATTCACTATAGACTTTCCATGTACACCATTGGACCTAAGCTGGAGAGTAAATTCTCTTTCTCTACAACCGGGCTCAGTACTCCTAGGCCAGTAACAAATACAAGTCCCAAAAGTAACAATGCTTTGGACTCAGCAGATTGGTAAATCAAGATGTTACTCAGCCAACAGCACATTGCAAGAAAAAAAGGGAAAGGTGGATTTCTAATATGACTTTTCTAGAAAAGTAACTACTGCTTCTATTATCCTCATACAATATCCTCTTCTATTTTGTTCTTTGCCTGTCTAATGTGCCAGAGATCCTCAAACTCTTCTCTGTAATATTACCCCATTCATTGATAATTGTGTTATAAATTGCAATTTATTTTCCTTATAGCACCTACATTATTGATTTTTTAATATTAAGAACATAATAGTACAACTTACCTTCCAGAGATTTGCATAAAGTTAATTATGACCTCCAAAGTATAAGAAGGCCATACACTGAGAGCATACTATATCAATCTCTGTTATTAGAGGAGGTGAATTGTAACCAGGCTTCCCGTGTCTTCAGTCAAAGACTTTACCACTGAGCTGTCACGCACAGGCTGCCTGTATTTGGATTCTGGCTCCCCTATTTTTAGGTCTGTGGCTTTAAGCACATTACTTAACTATTCTGTGTATTAGTTTCATCTGTACAATGAATTTACTGGTAATATCTGCCTCAGCATGTTATTTTAAGTATTAAGTTTGTTAGAACAGTTTCTGAAAATAGTAAGTAGAGGGAGTATATATAACCTTAGACAAACAGTCAACATCAGTATTATGATTGGTTTCCTCACAATAAATAATACAATCTTAGCCTAATATTGTCTGATGCTACTCCCCAACATTCACCTGTAGGGTAAATGTTAGTACAGAAGTCTTGAATAAGTTTGCTGTACATGCATACAGCTGGCAGTGCAACCCTGCAACAAGAAGTGCAAGAGTTGAAGCTGGGAGCTCATGGCCATAAAGAATGTCCTGGCCTGTTTCCTGATTTTCTATATCCATTATCAAGGCCATGTTATGAAATATTTATGGCTGGACTCGGTGGCTCAGCTGTAATCCCACACTTTGGGAGGCCGAGGTGAGTGGATTGCCTGAGTCCATGGGTTCGAGACCTGCCTTGGCAACTTGGCAAGACATCTTCTCTACAATAAATCAAACAATTAGCTGGGTGTGGTAGTGCGTGCCTGTAGTTTCGGCTATTTGGAAGGCTGAGGAGAAAGGATCGCCAGAGACCAGCAGGTGGAGGCTGTGGTGGCCGGGAGCAGCCACTGCACTCCAGTCTGGGTGACAGAGTGAGACTCCAACTCAAAAAAAAAAAAAATTTATGAAAGATTTATAAAATATATTGCATATTAACAAACTATATGTGATATACTTATAAATATATTTAAGTATTTATAAAATATTTATGACTGGGAGAGACTTGTCTTGTCCATTAAACAATCAGGCTTGATGTTTTTCCATGTGCATGCTTACTCCTGTGAGAATCAAGGCCCAAGATAAGAACTCAGCATAAAACTGAAGTGGTGCCTCCTGTTTTTCTCTCTCATATAATCCAGGTCCGCCAATTTATAAAAGAAAGAATTGAGGCCATTGTGCACTACTCTTATTATAACACTGCCTGATCTTGAGAAGGAATCAATTGCAAGGCTCAAATGAATTGAACCTAGAATAGTGGAGGAAACTTGAAAAAATCTGTCTTGGGAAGGATTCCATTTCATAGGTTTTGTTGATTTGCTTGGGAGATATGTGACATGGCTCACCTATAAATGACTTGGAAATACAGAGTAGCAGATCCAACAGGGAGAAATAGTGTTCCCAAGGGATAATGCCTTAAAAATTGAGAAGTTGAAGATCATTTCAAAAGATTGCAAGTGAGTGCCATAGCCTCAACAAGGAAATACAAATAATGCATAGAATACTCTGGATATATTAGCTCAGAGAGTAATTTCACTTCATGTGTATTTCTGGAACAGACTATAAAGAAAAGATTTAATATTATGAGATTTTTAGACTGTCCTGAGCCACAAAAGAAAAGGGAGAGAGATGACTGGAATTAAAATATGTGAAATGACACTCAAATTTAGATTGGGTTATAAATTGGAGACTGTATTTTGACCTTTTTCACATTAGCATTTGTTGCTTTTATAATAATAACTCCTCTAAAAACATATAATGAAATATAAGAGCACTATCCAATCAGTTGGAAATTATAGCAGAAGTAAAATACAAAGAATATATGAATGTCTGTTTATATTCAAATATATGACGCTTAAAGTAGACTCAGTTTTACTGAGTTCTTAGTAAACACTCAAATTTCCAGAATAATGGTCAGGACTCAGTTTCATTCCCTTGCAACTACAATACCAAGATATCATCCAGTATAATTTAAGGGGACCACTTGATCTATCAAAGCAATGTTTTGGCTAAATTATTATAATTATTCTGTGAAAAGTGCCCTGTGATAAATATAATTTGGGCTCGTTTACACTAAAATTCTCTCTTATTTTCTAACATTAATGTTTGCACCAGGAATTATAGATTTTCTTTAAATGCACACAGAAATTAAGATGTTAATTTAAGTAGGAATGGACATTTATATTTTATGTAACATAAAAGTGAACATCTTAAAGGACAGGAGGGAAAGGTGAGATTTTTCAGAGAACAACATGTTAGTATTAAAAAAAAAAGATCAAGGTCATCCTTAGAAAATATAAAAAAATCAGAGAGATTACTGCAAGGTCCACTCTTCGGGAATATTTTGCTAATGCTTGGCAGCAGTAGATGAAAATGAAGAATAAAAGAGCACATGGTTTCACCAACTGATACAAAAGAATTAAGAAGTTCTCATAAAAATTCAGATAGAACACAATCCTTAATTCCTGTACCACCAAAAATATTAAGATAAAAAAGTAAAAATTTCTACCTTTTCCTTAGCCACACAGGTTGTTTGATTGTTTTTATTTTGCTTTGTAAAATATTTTAATCTCTTTGATGTTTAAATATGTAAAAGATGTATTTTGAAACATTGCATACCCAAACAAGTCAGCTATTCATGACACTCACTTTGTAGAAAATTACTCAAAATTCTCAAACACAGAGGAGACAGTCAGCATCTATCTACATGCATGTCACATCCTTGATAATTATCTTATATATAATCATATGAAATATATAATCAAGTTATGAGGCTATGTATTTCCATTTCTCCCCAATTTCTCTATATTTTTATTTTCTGTTATAAAATAGATTTTATAAGGTAAATACATGATTTTTAGATGGTGGAATCAGTAACATTTTTATAATGAAAATAAGTAGAGCAGAAATTTTGCATTCAGAGAACAAGAAAGCCAATTGTTTTTTAGCATTCGTTTTTTTAAATTGTGGTAAAGAGGAGGTTGGGAAGATGGTGGCTGAGCCAGTTGGACTATGCAAGTCTTGGTTTGAGTGAGTGAGTGTATGGAAAATTTTGTGTATGTGCTGGTGAGTGAGTGGGCATGTGAGTGGCTGACTGAGAGAGGATTAGGGAGCTAAAACAGCCTGGGCTCTCCTAGTGCAGCGACTGGTGCCACAGCTGGACCATAGTGATTCCTAGCACCATTTTCTTTCTTTTTTTAAAAATCAACAAAACCCTTCCTGGGAAGAAAATGCTGAGAGACTGTCTAAGCTGGGGCTCGAGAGCAAGTGGCCAGGCCCCTGGTGTAATATCTGGTGCTGCAGATTCTCTGCTTGGTCCCTGACTCTTCCCAGGTCACAGAAGCCGAGCACCATTTTTTTTTAATAGACAAAATTTTTCCTGTGAAAAGCGACAGGGAGAGACTATAGCCCCAGGCTCTCCCTCACCATTGGCAGGAGAGATTGCCGACTTTGCCTTCCATTTCAGTGCCTGGCAGGGCACTGGCAGCAAGGACTGTGGAGGGAGTCCAGAGGCAACGTCCCAAAGAGGAGGACAAGAGAGGCATCCCCCCACCACCATCTTGAAGGCAGTGCAGGAAAGTGCTTTGACTTGCTCACCACAGAGCAACAGACCCGATCTCTGTGACTGGTGGATCATCTGCTCAGAAACTGATCATTACCCAGAGGAAATATCCTAAAACAACAACCTTTGGAGGGACCTGACAAGGGCTGTCTTCCAGGTGTCCCATCCCCTACCCTGATCCAGTCATGGAACAAAGGATGTGGTCAGAAAAGGATGAGGAAGGACCCCAAAGAAATCAGTGGTGAGTCTGGGACTGACCCAAACCACCTCCTCCCCAGCAATCCTCTGAACATCAAACCCACATAGCTGGGCCACGACTGAGAGGGACAAACCCAGGCAGAGCCTGGACATCAGTCACAATAGGAGAACTACAATCCAGGATAAGCCTGACTGGGGCACCCCTTGTGAGTACATACATGGGAAAGAGACAATCCCACACCTTCCCACCAGAGGAACTCTCCCTGACCATATGAGAGAGGGAGGGGGAAACTGCAGTCCCACACACCCACTGCCCCACCTCCTTCCCTGCTCTGAACACTGGGAGAGAATGAAAGAAGTGAAAGCCCTGCAGGAGAGAGAAGACAAGGGGAACAATTACAGAGTCTGTCACAAAAGGGCAGGGTTGTTTTTTTTTTTGTCTTTTTCTTTCATTTTTAACCAAAAATTAAAAAAAAAAAATTTTGCCTGTTTGTTAGTTAATCTATTTAAAAAATATTTTTTCTTTGTGTATGAATGTGTATGTGAGGGTTTGATCTGCATCCCCCCATTTTTTTCCTTCGATTTTTCTTTCTTCTTTTGCTTTTTGTTT
>CAUYQG010154487.1:0-37086 GCA_963574415.1 Tarsius wallacei
AAAAAAAAAAAAAGGAATACTTCCTTGGCACTTCTTTCAGAGAAGTGAAAGAACTTTATAATGAGAACTACAAAACACTGCTCAAAGAAATCCAAGAAGACACAAACAAATGGGATAATGTTTCATGCTCATGGATAGGAATGCAACTGTCTTTTGCACATTTATTTTGTACCCTGAGACTTTGCCAAAGTCCTTTTTCAGTGCAGGGAGGTTTTTGACAGATTCTTTTGGATTTTCAAAATAAGGGTCATATCATCAGCAAAGAGAGATAACTTCTTCTTTTCCTATTTGCATGCCCCTGATTTCCTTCTCTTGTCTGATTGCTGTCACTAGGACTTCCAACACTATGTTGAACAGGAGGGGTGAGAGTGAGCAGCCTTGTCTTTTTCCAGTTTTCAGTGGAAATGCTTCCAACTTTTGTCCTTTTAGCATTATGCTGGTTTATCTTAGATGGCTCTTACTAGTTTGATATGTTCCCTCTACGCCTAGGTGTTCAAGGGTTTTTATGAAGAAGGGATGCTGGTTTTATCGAAAGTTTTTTCTGCATCTAGTGACATAATCATGTGGTTCTTGTTTTTACATCCGTTGATGTATTGAATAACATTTATGGTCTTGTAGATTTTGAACCAGCCCTGCATCCTGGGGATGAAGCCTACTTGGTCATGTGGATGATTTTTGAGATGTGTTGTTGGATTCAACATATTCTTAATATACTTTTCTCAGCTAAATTTTTTAATTTGGTTACTTTTTACTTTTAATAGAGTGGCAGACGAAATGTTGATTTGGATTTGGCATCATCTCATAGAAAAAGAGGTAAGTATTAAGAACATATTAAATATCTGGTTAAATTAAGTAGCTATTTTTATGTCTGATGTATTTAGATCCGATTGTCTTTCAAGTGTAATTGCAAAAAATAGTTCAGAATCATTATCAGAAGAGTTAAAAGGGAAGAACATTTTCTTTAAAATATATATCTTTTTAGAATCTGGGAATGCTTAGGAGTTAATAATCAGTTCTGTTTCTCATTTGTCATGTGTTTTGACTTTTTAAAAGTCCTACAGAGTTTCAGACAACAGTGCATTCCCTTATGGGTGGGAGGTTATATACATAGTTTTTCATATTTTTAGCTCATTGATATAGTTTCTGTGGTTTAAATAGTGTTGTAGGGAGAACTCCTTGCCCCATACACAGGTACACACACTTTCAAATGGAAAGTTTTTAGTATTTTTCCTCTTGGCCTCTTAAGATAAAGCATGCAAGAGATGAACTGATGATTAAAACTTTTTTTTCAATGAAGAACAACTTCAGAGTGTTATCAAGAGTTAAAGTCTTTTTTAGGAGGCTCTATCTTAATGAATAAATGAACGGTATGGTTAACTTATGGATATATGTACAAATAGAGGGAAAAAACAGCAGTTTTTAGATAGCATAAATCCAAAGATAACTGAAAACTCTTTTGTTTTATTCCCTGCTAACTGGTACTTTTAGTTAAAACCTTTTATGATATGGTTGTGAAAATGTGAATTGTTAAAAATTGCCACTAGTTGCAGTTTTCTAAAAACCTTCGTGGGGGAAAAAAGTTCATGATATTATATCTTTTGTATTTCAAAGTGATACATTTCTCTTGATAGCTTCCTTTGCAGAAGATTAGATTTCTCACCTGTAGGAAAAAAAACAGAGAAATGAGGGAAAGAAATACATACAGGATTTTTTCATTTTCATGTATGTAACTCAAAAGAATACTTAAATCTTGGCAATATTCATTTAATTACAATTAAAATATAAAGAATTTTCCAGAATACAAATAATGGGTTCACGCCTATAATCCCAGCGCTTTGGAAGGCCAAGGTAGGAGGATCACTTGCGGCTTGGAGTTCTAGACGAGCCTGGGCAGCATAGTGAGACCCCCATCTCTTAAAATGAATGAGTGAATGAAGAGTGATTTGTTTGAAGTATTAGGAATAATAATAGGTCCAGAGCTGGTGCTTTCTTTATTGAAAGGTCTTTTGAGACTGTAATATATAAAAGCTGCTTAGTTTCTAAAATGAAGATTTTTGAAACATTTCCTTTTCTCCTGAATTTTTTTTTTTTTTTTTTTTTTTAAAGTTGGATTCTTACTCTGTTGCCCAGACGAGTGCAGTGGCCGCTTCCGGCCACCGCAGCCTCAACCTGCTGGGCTCCGGCAATCCTTCCGCCCCGGCCTTCCGAGTAGCTGGAATTACAGGCCTGCGCTACCATGCCCGGCTGATTTTTTGATTTATTGTAGAGATGAGGTCTCGCCAAGTTGCCCAGGCGGGTCTCAAACCCACGGGTTCAGGCAATCCACTCACAACATTTACTTTTCTAATTTTGTTTGACTCAGGTAAATATTTTGCTGAAAGTTCTTTGTTATATTAACAAATGCATATCATTTGAAACTGGAGAGAAAATGGCTCAGACTTATGGATAATATAAGGGATCCAACCTATAATTTGAACTTCCCTCCTATACTAATTTTACTTATATTTGTAAGTGATAGTTCACTGGTTAAAATTACTATTTTCTCTCAAATCTTTATTACGCTTATGGAAATATATCTTGAGATTCAATCTATGTTAACAAGGTCAACATGTTACAAAGTAATATCTTTGGAATAAAACAAGGTAGAATCTTTATCTTTAAATTAAGAGTAACCTATAATTTGAATGTGAATTGCTTAGGAGGAATGAATAGAACATATTAAAATAACTGTCCTGGGGTTACTACTTGTTTGTTCGTTTTTTTGTTTTGTTTTGTTTTGTTTTGTTTTGAGTTGGAGTCTCACTCTGTCGCTCAGGCTAGAGTGCAGTGGCATACTCACAGCCACCCCAGTGTCGACCTGCTGGGCTCCAGCAATCCTTCTGCCTCAGCCTTCCAAGTAGCTGGAACTACAGGTGTGCACTACCACACCCAGCTAATGTTTTTTTATTTATTGTAGAGACGAGGTCTTGCCAAGTTGCTCAGGCTGGTCTTGAACCCGCAGGCTCAGGAAATCCACTCACTTCCGCCTCCCAAAGTGCTGGGATTACAGGCTGAGCCACCAAGCCCAGCTACTTGTTCACATTTTTAAACCGTTATCTTACATGTAGATGTAAATTTCTTATAGTTTTGGATCTAAATAGATATAAAGAAATTAAGACATTAATCCAAATTTTGTTTATGGATAAATCATCTTCTCCAAAAAGCTCAAGGTAGTTCCAACATGAATTAACTTATTAACTTGTTGGAATTTAACTGTATTTTGTTGAAAACAGAAAAGCAAATATAGAACCTCATGGGGAAAGGTTTTTTTTTTTAAACTACCTGTTTAGGAAGTTTCAGTAGGGAGGCAAACTAGTTTTATGGATTTTCTTTATACCACTTAATGTGGTACTGATTTATTCTAGAAATCATTCCATTTAATGTTCCCAGGGCAAAATTTTGCTGGTGATTTTGTTCCCAGGGATAGGTGATTAGAAAGTAGAAGAGCTATTCTTTAGGAACGGCATCAAAAATAGTTGCTTTTCAGGCCAGGTTCAATGTCTTGTGCCTATAATCCTAGTGCTTTGGGAGACCAAGGTAGAAGGATCACTTGTGGCCAGGAGTTTGAGACCAGCCTGGACAATATAAGGAGACTCCATTTCTACAAAATAAAAATAAAGGTTAGCTGAGCATGGTGGCATGCAGTAGTCCTAACTACTTGGAAGGCTGAGGTGAGAGGATTGCTTGAGCCTATGATTTTGAAGTTATAGTGTGCTATGATTACACCATTGTACTCCAACCTGGGCGGCAGAGCAAGACTCTTTTAAAAAAAGAAAAATTGCTTTCAATCTCAGGAATCTTAGAGTTTGTAGATTAAGTAATGAAAATGTATACACTAAGCTTTTATTTTTATTATAATGGGCTTTCTTCTTCAAAAGAAATTAACTTTAAAAATACATTTAAGTTATAGTTTGAAAGGAATTTATAAAAATCGTATATATTTAGTGTCTACCCTTTGACCACAGTGGATTTTTGTTTGTTTTTGCTTTTAAATTATAGTAAAATTAATCACTCAATTTTTTCCCCTTGTTTACTCTCAGTATGGACCAGATGCCTTAAGCTGTAATATCTTCAGCTGGTCAGATGAGCCTGCTGAGTCTGAGAACTGTTAGGGGCCATAGACTTCCAGGTGTTCTGATTCTGACATGAGCCAGGAATAACGAGTGCACATTCAGCCAGATGGGAATTCTAGGCATTTGTGTACCCCTGCCAATATTTTGAGGAGGAAACATAAAATTTTTTTCCTTTACAGCATTTGCATTCGTTAGTCTCAGTGGTCTTGAGTTACTAAAAGCCTGACAAAGGAATAGGACAGATAACAGTGTTTGATTATATCCTGTTTATTGAAATCTAATGTATGTATAAATGACAGTGGTTGAATATACGTTTTCAGTTGCTCTTATGCCTGTGAAGACCCTCTTTGAGAGGACTTATTTATACTCTCAGCATTTGGCATTGGGAATACTAAGATTCATGCTGCCAAGCCGTGATTGTTCGTTTTTCTCCCCTCGTTCCAGTTAATATTTCACAATTGATCCAAGAAAGCAAATATGGTAGGAAGGGGCAAAGAAATATGAGCAAGTTCATTTAGCTCAGTTATCTTGCTTGACTTTTCAGAGGCATCAAAGCTAAATTCTAAAACCAAAATAGGTTATAGGTTATACATTGCTTTTAAAAGAGACAAAATATATTTCTTCTTAACATCTCAGAGGCAACATGAAATTTGCATTTATTAAACACTTATAAACTATTTACTGTATGACAGGCATTGCCCTAAGCATTTGACAAATATTAACTCATTTAATTGTTGTAATAGCTGTCAAATTCTTGACAAAACCTATAAGAATATGTTGGTATTTTGGTACTTGGATAAATACTTAAAAGACTTGCTGTGATTGTGCAGAACTCAGTTTACAGAAAAGCAATAATTTTTTGCAGATGCTTGATTTTAGTTTTCATATTGAAGCTGAAAGTGGTACGGTAAAAATGGTGGGATATCACAGCAGCAGTTTAAGAAGTAACATCAGAAATCTTATTAGTAAAATTACTATGTAATTTGATTTTTCCCACTAGGTCTTTAAATATAATGCTCGGATTTTATTGCTAAAATAAAATACTGGAAGCATTTATCAACGTGTGTTTCATGGTATAATAGGTATGGGTGAAATGCTGTTTTATTTATGCATTTCAAATTAGATTATATAAAGAAGAGCAAATGTAAATATTGTCTCTCTCCTGTATCAAATTTCTTTTTTTGTCTTCTGATTCTTGTGTGGTAGTGTATTTACTCCTTTTTGGCCAGTTGAGCCCCAGAAAAAAGAAGAGCTTCAAGCAAGTACCTGATGGCATGTTTAATTTTTTTCCCCTTTTAGCTTGCCTACATATTTTATGATTTATAAAGTATGTATTGCAGCTCTGCCATGTTCATTTTGAAAATTCCATTTAAGAACCAAACTTATAAGGACAAGTAAACAATCTCAAATTTTTTTTGTTGGACTTTACATTTTCTTTATATAGTAGGTGACTCTGAATTAATATTAAGAATTGGGTTTAATCACAATTGCTATGTAGAAGCTTCTGATGTGCTTTTCAGATACAGTATTTGCTATATTCAGATAATACAGAACAAATCAAAGTGACCAGATTGTTATATTTTTAAAAATATAAAGTTCTTTCATTCTCGCTTTTCTATGTTATGTTTTTGTGTTTCTAAGTATTTTTGATGTCAAGCTAAATATTTTTATTAAAATTATTTATTCTGATGCTTTCATGTAGTGTGTTTTTTGTTCTTTCTTATATTTTATTTATACCAAGTTTTATTTGGGTCATGACCATAATAAGTTTCATCCTTTAAAATAGAGGTCAGCAAACTACAGCTAGTAGACCAATCTATTCTGCCACCTGTTTTTGTAAATCAGGTTGTATTGGAATACAGTCACACTTATTTGTTTATGTATTATCTATGGCTGCTTTCTCACTACAGCAGCAGAATTGAGTAGTTGTAACAGAGACTTTGGGTTTGCAAAGCCTAAAGTACTTTACTGTCTGGCCCTTTACAGAAAGAGTTTGCTGACCCCTGCTTTAAATTGCAGTGAGATTTAGTTTTGGGTTTGGCAGCCATTCTGTAGAATATTTGGGTATATTTGAAGGCAGTTCACTATTGGTAGATTCATGATTAAACCTTTACTTAGACAGGCAATTGAAATTTCCATCAGTGATTTGAGAGTTGATTAACAAGAGGAATATGTAAGACTACCTCCCATAAAATTCAGAAATTCATGTTATTAATTTGGCAGATCAATTTCTTTGTGCCTCTGTTTCCTCAGTTATGTAAATCGGACTAGGTAATCTTTAAGATTTCTTTTACTTCTCTGGTTCTCATACTAGCTCCTTGTGCATTTTGTTTTCATTTTGAAAAGTAATTTATAAGTATTAGAAAATAGAAGAATGCTTTATTCTAAAATGTTATTATTAAAAGAACAATCTCAATGCAGAGAGCCAACAACTATCATGTGTAAGTTATGGCTAAATGCAGACTCTGTATTGGAGGTGCTTAAGGAAATGAAAAATAAATACTGCCTTTTTTTTTAACATTAACCCCTGCTTTGTTCTTCTGATATTTTAACTTAATACATTATGCATCTGTGACACTTTTATTTGGATTTTTACTCTTTTCGATATTATGTGAAAGAATATTCAACTTTACAATTTGGGTTAATTTTCAGATTGGTTGATATTTTTTATGTTTAGCAAAACTGAAAATTAACCATCTTTTAATCTTAAGAATTCTTGCTAAAGTGTGACAGGCAAATAAACTGTATATTCTTTATCATTCTAAATTATTTTACTCAACTCCATATAAATTATTTCATAGTTACTTTATAATATTAACTCCCTGCAAAAAACTTCTATGTGTGATTTCAAAGTCCTGAGGTTTAACTGGCACCAGTGTAGTAGTTAAAAAATAAGATTACACATTCAATATCGTATTAGTTTGTTTTCTCTGTGGTCATTAGTGTTTAAGTAGTTATCTTCCCAAACTTTTCCATCTGGTTATGTAACAAATGCTATTTTTATTATGCCTGTTTAATTGGGTACTTTAAGCTGTATTCCTAATAGAGAAATGTAGCATATTCATATGATAGGATATGATACAGTACTCATACAAATGGCCCATGGCTACACATAGTAATGTGGATAAATTGAGCAATATTGTATTGAATCAAAAGAGTATGTCCAAAAAGATAATATAAAATGATACTCTTTTTTAGAAAGTCAAAAACAACTAAAGCTAACTATTATTCATCGTAGGAATACATAAAAACAATAATAAAAACAAGGGAATAATAGACCCAGGCTTCAGGATAATAAAACCTTAGGTAGGAAGATGTGGGTTGGAGGAGCAAATAGATGCAAGTTACTGTCAGTTTTCTAGTTCTTGTGTTCACAAATATTTATTATAAATAAGTATATGAATACAAAAATGGGCCATACACGGACCAATATAAGTGTATGTCTGAATCAAAGATTGTAGTTTAATCAAATTCATGTACCTGAGATCATTTAAAGACAAGGATTTGCAAGAATTAGACATGTATATATTGTATTATTGGCTTATGACTTGGACACTTTTGTGTTCAAACATGTTAACATTCTTCTGTCTAATGTGAAGATTTTAGCTTTAAAAATAGCCACTGGCAAATCTACTGGTATTCTATTTAGCAACTATTGTGATACCACTTGATAACTTTATATATGTATCATTTTACAGTAAACCTCACATATTCTTGTCTGTGAAACTTTGCTTCCTGTGTATAGGAGTTTCACAACCTGCAGTAAATATGCACGTGATACAGTCAGTGAAAATGTTCCTTATATTAATGAAACCCAAAGGGTGATATTTCTGTCCTTTTTGTGTAAGTTTACTTGCCCTTCTGTATTCATTTTTTGGTAATGTTTCATTCTAGACATGTAAACACTTTGTTCAGTCTTAACCTTTGTAATGGTGCTAAATTAGACAAACTTTTTCTGTTTCGAGTAGGTCTTACCAGCAATGTCCTAAGTGCCTAGTTCATTTTTGTTCATAAATGATCTGGTTTAGTACTGCAGAGCATTTTAAGCTAAGCATTTTGAGAGCAGCTTCTGCCTTTCTTTTTCTTGTGGCAGCGTGTTGCTAAAGCGCTTACAGAGACACTGGTACATCAAACAGGACTTTCCCTTTATTTTCTTACATTGCTCTGGTTTTTATTTGTTTTTGTTTTTGTTTTTTACCAAAGCATTTTGCTCTGATTCACTTATTGCATGCATGTACTCAAACATGAGTATCCATTTTTCACCAGTTGGTGTGATAGCAGCACTCAGCCTTATCTAGTTTCAGAATGTACTTGCTACTTGATTGCCATTGATACGTGTTTGTTCTGTTTGTATATAGGTCCTATGCACAGTCAGTTGGAATCCCTCAGTGACTCTTGGGCTCGCCTGAAACATAGCAGAGACTGGTTGTGCAACTCCTCTTACTCCTTTGAGTCTGATTTTGATCTTACCAAGTCTTTGGGAGTTCACACTTTGATTGAAAATGTTGTAAGTTTTGTGAGTGGAGATGTGGGGAATGCCCCAGGTTTTAAAGAACCAGAGGAAAGTATGTCTACAAGTCCCCAGGCCTCCATCATTGCAATGGAACAGCAGCAGTTAAGAGCAGAAGTAAGTCTCTGATATTTACTCCTTTGATATTTACTCCAGAGGCTCTGGAAACTTAAACTGAACCACTGAATGTACAATTCTAGGAAAAGCCTTTTGTTTTCTTCTGTTCCTTGCCTGCCCCTTTCCTTTACCTGAGCTTTTCAACATCACTTTCTTAGCTAGAACAGCATGTGGTTTGTTTGAACTGGACGGAGTACAATTTTAGATTGTCATCTCTTGGAACAATATACTCTAATTATAAAGTCTTCACAGGTCTTCTAGAAACTACGGTGAAACTGACTCATGATGTTAGGGATCTGCTTCTCTGAGCCTTCATTTTTAACCCATTTGTCTCCATTTACACTAGACATCTAGTTTAAATTAGAGCCCCACAGTAATAATGACTGTAGGCAAGACTCATTGATGAATATCTAAAATTACTGAACAAACTTGGAGACAGGATTTTTGCATAGCCTCAAAGTATCTTCTCCCAAATATTTATTAATTGTTGTAGTTTTAAATGTCCATAGATTTTTTTTTTTATTTTAAAGATGTGGGGTACAATTCAGGATTAGATATACAAATGGTCATTGTACAGGGAAAGTTTGGGTCTCACTTTTGGTCCCCACTTTGAAATTAGGTACCCTTATTGATTAAGTGTGCACCACTCCACACCCCTTCGTAGATTTCTTTCATATTCTTCCTGCAGGAAGTGGAGATTAATTATCTTCCCTTTGAGGGTTGGCTGGACTTAGTGGCTTGCTTCTAGCAAAATAGAGTATAGGAAAAGGAAAAAACGGTAACTTTACATTGCAGAAACCTGGCAGGCATCACCTTAAATAAGTGATCAAGATTAACGTTACCAGTAGTAAGTCATGTTGATTTCCTGTATCCTTTGTGATACACATACATGTGATGACACACACACACACACACCCTTGTTAGAGTGATGAGGACACTTTAACTATGTGGCATTCCCCCCCATAATCCATCATTACCATTTAATCCTGACAAAAAATCAGACAAACCCAGATTTAGGGAAATCTACAAATACATAATTATACCGTACATGTGGTTCAGGAGAACTACCGAGAATCCACTCATGAGTTCTTCAAATTCCTAAGCTAAAGAGTATTCATGCTATATAAGCTTATTATAAATACAAGAAGCAATAACAATACTATCTTACAGTTTTTAAATCTTCACATATATCTCCTCATGAACACCACAATAGCTATGTGAGTAGATAGATAAGGTCTTATCAGTCTCATCACAGTTTTACACATGAAGAAACAAACTCGAAGTTTAGTGACTTTCCCGAGGCAATACAGAAGGTAGAGGAATCTGGCCATGAAACCATCTCTTCTATATCCAAATCTACTACTTTTCCCAGTAGCCTCTTTTATGCTGAAGTATGTGTCTAGAGTGTTTAGAGCTATCTTGATAAAGAGTAACAATAAAATGTTTATCTTAATGGAATAGATTTGTAGGAAATGTTAGAATTTTCTATGTGCTAAAAGTACTGTCTGATGTTCAGTGTTCCTTTGTGTCTGAGTTTAGTGACGGACTCTGAAATGTGTTTTTTTCTCAAGCTTCGTTTAGAGGCACTTCACCAGATCCTTGTTCTGTTGTCTGGGATGGAGGAAAAAGGCAGCATCTCACTGGCAGGAAGCAGGTCGAGTTCAGGCTTCCAGTCATCCACGCTGCTCACATCTGTGAGGCTGCAGTTTCTAGCAGGGTGTTTTGGTTTAGGCACTGTTGGACACATGGGAGCCAAAGGAGAGAGTGGCCGACTGCATCACTATCAGGTGGGTGGGTGACAGCTTGCAGCATATGCAGATTTTAACTGTCTTTTTACAAAGTCAGTTTAAAAATGTGAAACTTTTTGTTATGACTGAGGTTTAAAGCTATTTTAAGATATACCTCATTGGTTTAGTTTCTGAAATAATGCAATTGAGATTAGGTAGACCATGGTTATGGTACTATTATACTCATAAATGTTTTGCTGGCTTGATTTTATGAATCCTTGGCCAGGTTGGATAGAAATAGATCTAAGCTAGGATAAGAATTGGAGTTTGGGAGGATGGATTTCAAGAGTTTACATTTTAGATTTGATCATTTACCTAGTTTCTCTGATTCCTTTGATAATTTAGAAGAAAGTATTATCTTTATGTCTTCCATATTTAGAGAGGAAAGATTGCTTTGTGAGGAAGGAGAAGGATTATACAAGCATTTAAAAGTAAATTTACCATAAACTTCTGTATACTGAAATATAGTAAATAATTAAAAGTCACCTGAGCACAGTGGCTCATGCCTATAATCCCAACACTTTAGGAGGGTTGCTTGAGGCCAGGAGTTCAAGACTGGCTTGAGCAACAAAGTGAGACCCTGTCTCTAGAAAAAAATTAACCAGGCATGGTTGTGCATGCCTATAGACCACTTGGGAGACTGAGGCAGGAGGTTGCTTGAGCCCAGGAAGCTGCAGTGCGTTAAGATCTGCATAGATGCAATTCATTGTATTCCAGCCTGGGTAACAGAGTGAGACCCTGTCTCTAAAAGAAAAAACAAAAAACGTCATAAGTCTGGCATAGACTAGGGATAAAATGTCTTTATTTCTTTTTGTAAGCAGGTACTGTTGTTGCTAATAGGGGTAAATCTTCATCTGTAATTTAGGATGGAATCAGAGCAGCTAAGAGAAGTATTCAGATTGAAATCCAGGTAGCTGTGCATAAGATTTATCAGCAGCTGTCTGCTACCCTGGAAAGAGCCCTGCAAGCAAACAAGCATCACATTGGTGAGTAACTCAAGTACACGGTGTGCATTGCATTTTTACCTGAGGTTATGGTATGTAGTTATTTATTATATTTTGTGTTTAACATTAGTAGATCAACTCACAGGTAAAGAATAAATGTTTGAAGATATATTTGAAAATATATTTTAAAAAGTGTTTTATTTCAGTAAATATTTTCTTTACTTCAAAGAAAATTCGCAATGTCTCTTGCTCTCTTCTTTTTTAGAAGCCCAGCAGCGTCTCCTTTTGGTTACAGTTTTCGCCCTGAGTGTTCATTATCAACCAGTGGATGTGTCTTTGGCGATTTCCACTGGTCTGCTAAATGTATTGTCCCAATTGTGTGGCACAGACACCATGCTAGGACAACCCTTGCAGTTGTTGCCAAAGACAGGTGTTTCCCAGCTTAGCACAGCTTTGAAAGTGGCCAGCACAAGGTTGCTCCAGATTCTAGCCATCACTACAGGGTAAGTATTGCAAGTGTTTTGGTAGAACTCTGTGGGGCCTTGTTCTTCCCCCACTACGGGCATTTCCATTTCCCCTTAACCTACTTTATATATTTAAGCACTGTGTTTGTCTTTCTGTGTTCTTCCTGCTTATTTTTTTCTTTTTATTTCTCATAGGACCTATGCTGATAAACTGAGCCCCAAAGTTGTTCAGTCCCTACTGGATCTGCTCTGTAGTCAGCTAAAGAATTTGTTGTCACAAACTGGTGTGCTACTTATGGCCTCTTTTGGAGAAGGTGAACAAGAAGAGAGTCAAGAAGACATAGAAAAGAAAGGTGACTCCAGTGGAGAAACTGAGAAGAAGGATTTCAGAGGTATCATGTACCTTTTTTTCTGTCTTTATTTATAAGCATTTATTCAGTCCTCATTATGTGCTTATGATTAGACCAAAGACATCTTTCCTTGGTAAGCATAAAAGGACTTTTAAAAATTTTTATTTATTTATTTATTTATTTAATTTTATTTATTTTATTATATTTGTTCATTTATAAACTCTGTGTGTGTGTGTGTGTGTGTGTGTGTGTGTGTGTGTGTGTGTATGATTTAAATGAGTTTCTGAAGATTCTCCTCTTCTTAGAGTTGCTTAACCCTAATGCTGTGACCATATTGCCCATTCTCTAGGGTCAGCTTCTCCTTGGCTGTCCAGACTTTAGGACCTAGATTTTAGGTGACTGATTTCCCCCAGGTAATCTTTTGCATAGAAGGAAGTTCAAATGTTTTCTTAGTATTTGATCCTGACAAGCCATCTCTAACCTATGTCCTGGCCTAAAATTTCCATCATGACCAAGGGCTTGACATTTGGGAACTGAATTATAATTAGAGACCTCAGCTTCTTCCTAGGTTGATATGTTCTCTAGTCACTAATAATTCTTCATTATACTTTGTTGTCATAACTTTTGGTTGCTATATCATCTGCTTAAGGTTTTATGGTGAACAACTTATAACCTGAACAGTAGAACAACTGCATATGTCTTTTGCATAATGAGGACATTAAAGGTCTAAAATTGGTAATTTATTTAAAAAAGATTGTGAACCCACCATATCCTATTACCATAATAAATTTTGAGAGCTCTTAAGTTTTTTCTGGATTAGATGGATAAATAGAGGGAGAGAACAAGTTACTTAGTTATTCTGTTTCCCAATTCCTTCATCTATAAAATAATAATAATAATAAAACCAACCTCCTAAGATTGTTATGAGGATTAAATACGTAATACACGTAAAGCACTTGGAGCAGTATCTGAGACATAGTGAATGCTAACACATTCATGAAGTGTTTAACAGTATTCTGAGACATGCATCACCCAGTGATTTCCTCATCGTGTGACTATCATAAAGTATACTTATACTAACCTAGATGGTATAGCCTAGTACATTCCTAGGCTATGTAGTAGAGCCTATTGCTCCTAGGTTACAAGCCTGTGCAGCATGTTACTGTACTGAGTGCTCTAGGCAACTGTAGCATAATGGTAAGTATTTGTGTATCTAAGCATAGAAAAGGTAATGTGTTGTGCTGTGACATTATGGCAACCACGACTTCATGAGGCGATAGCAATTTCCAACTCCATTGTAATCTTAAAGTGGCACTGTCATAGATTTGGTTTGTCTTTGACCAAAACTTCATTATGCAGTGTGTGACTGTATTAGTGTTGGAATATTGTAATAAATGATAGCAATTAAATAAAATAGTATTTAAATAACATTAATATTGTTGATAGAGAAAATACCCTGAGGATACAAAATTATAAAGCATTGTCCCTGCCCTCAGTTTTTTTTCTCATCAACATTATGGTGAAATGACAAGATGAACAAAATTTTGTTATTCAAGGACCTGCTGTATACATATACATCCTGGCACGCTCATGGTTATTGTGCACAGATGTAAAAGACATGTCAAGTTTTGGCTTTGTTTTCTGTTCTTTGCCCATTCTGTTCTTTAAGTTTTCAAACTTTCTGATAGCCTAGATTTTGAGTTAGATTTGTGCTTACTGCGATCTAAATGTAAGTTATATGATATAAGCCTATGTCCTGTTGCCTCTTGGTCGTAATATAAACTTACCTCTTCACCAGCTGCTCTTAGGAAACAACACGCAGCCGAACTCCATCTGGGGGATTTTTTAGTTTTTCTTCGCAGAGTTGTGTCTTCAAAAGCAATTCAATCAAAAATGGCTTCCCCAAAGTGGACAGAGGTGCTTCTGAATATAGCATCTCAGAAGTGTTCTTCAGGTATATGTCCTTTGCCTTTGTTTTAGAGTATTTTTTATATAACGTGTATTTTATTAAGGTAATGCCAGACTTTAACAACATTATACACTTGACCCTGACAAGAAAACTCTAATTTCAGGAGTAAAAACTGGCAGAAAATTAGTAATATAAAGTAGCACTGGAGAAGATCGTAGAATTAATCTAGAGAATTTGATCTTCTTTGTTCAGATTATGATACTGAAAATAAGCAGAGAACATTCTGTTTAATGTAATTTGGCAGAGGTTCTAACTTTAGTACTTGGATTATCAAGATGCAGATCTGAATTTGTTCATTTTCTCTTATCATAATGTTATTTCTGTTGGCTTGATTGTGACTTTGATTGTATGGTATTTATGACAGTTCTATATAATAAGCTTAATTCCTGGTTCTTAGCCTAAAAGTCTGGTCTGCTTACATAGATTACTGTCAGTCCTTTCCTAGTCTAATTTTTAAAAAATTGTGATAAAATGTACATATCATAAAGTTTACCACTTTAGTCATTTAAATGTACAATTTAGTGGCATTAAGCATTTTCATAATGTTGTATAATCATTACCACTATCCATTTCCAGAACTTTTCATTATCCCTAGTCTGTTTTAAATACACTATAATGTAATCTTCCATGGTACGTGTTAGTTTATATGTTTACATTCTCAATATACTCTAGTAGTTTTTCTTAACTAGTATAACAACTTTTTTCCTTAATAAACTGAGATTTATATGACATTTAGTTCTTAAAACATAAAGAAAAATCAGACATTTATTTTCAACTGGTCTTATTGCAGTTATATGTATTTTTTAAGTACATATTTATGTATCAATATCTTGTCTCTACCTTATTTTAGAAAAGTGCCCTAACAATCTCTGTGAGACAGTCAGGGCATGGACAAGGAGAAGCAATGAGGAGAAATAATAAGCATGAGCTTTAGAGCAGGGGTCCCCAACCCTCAGGCCGCAGATGGGTACCAGCCTATGGCCTGTTAGGAATCGGGACAAACAGCAGGAGGTGAGCTGCAGGCAAGGTGAACTCCACCTTCTGTCAGATCAGTGACAGCATTAGATTTTCATAGGAGCACAAACCCTGTTGTGAACTGCTCTTGTGAGGGATCTAGGTTGTGCACTCCTTATGATAATCTAATGCCTGATGATCCTACCCCCACAGTACGTGGAAAAATTGTCTTCTACAAAACTGGTCCCTGATGCCAAAAAGGTTGGGGACCACTGCTTTAGAGATTAACAGACCTGTTTAAAATTCTACCTCTATTGAAGTGCGTGACTTTGGTCAAGTTACTTCTCTGAACTTCATTTTTCTCATTAAAATGGGGCTATAATTTAGAATTTGTGAGGATTAAGCGTTACTTTGTGTCAAAAGCATGGCTTGGTACCCAGCATGGTACTTATCTCATTATTTATATGTAAAAACTGAGGCATAAACTGGAATATATCCATATGCATTAATAGGTACAGGTTGGATCCAGAATTGTTGTGATAATAGTTTGAAAGTTCATTCTACCTATACATGCTTAGTAACCTTGGGGATATTTTTTCCCCTGAAGTTTATATTAACCTTGAAGTTAAGTCACATTGATAATAAGAAAATATCTTTTCCCCCTAGGTATTCCTCTAGTTGGTAACTTAAGAACAAGGCTCCTTGCACTTCATGTCCTTGAAGCTGTGCTCCCAGCTTGTGAATCTGGTGTGGAAGATGATCAGATGGCACAGGTTTCTATTTCTAAAGTCACTAGAAATGTTTTCCATATTCACAAGATGGTTCACCTAAAAATCTACGCTTCCAATCTCCTCACCTCTACTTTTCAGACTTTCTTTTTATTTCATCCCTAAGAAAGAAGAATGAAAAATTAAGTTATGGGGTGCAAGAAGTAGGGGAACAGGGAATACTTACAAGGTCAGAAGGAAAGAGAAATCTGTGGAATTTCTGATTAAGGTTTGAGCCTCTGGAGAGAAATGTGTGAGGTTGTATGTGCTAATCAGAAGCCCATATAATAAGGCAAAATGGAACTCACTTCCAGAGGGTTAATCTTTCTAAAAAACAATATTTAACTTATGAGGGAAGCCCCCCCAAAAGCTGTAATTATCTTTTGGTGGGCAGATCCCTTGTAGTACACTGGGAATTTGTTCCTCCAGATCAAATGGTCAACCAAAGTTTTTATCTGGAAGTTTTGAGAAAGTTGCGTCATGATTTGCAGAAGAAACGTCCCAAGTTGTGGCAAATAGATGACAGGTTCTTCCACCATGGCGATGTACCCACTCACACGGTGCTGGGTGTTCAGCAGTTTTTGATAAAAAATGGCAGGACCCCCCCCCCCCAATACCCCACCCTTCGTATTCACCTGATCTTGCCCCAGCAACTTTGTTTCCCCAATGGAAAAAGACCTCAGAGGGAAACTTTGCTGATGTGGAAGAGGTGAAACAGAAAATGTCAAAAGCACTAAAAAGCATCAAAATTGACAAGCTCAAAAACTGTTTTGAGCAGTGAAAAAAGTGTCTCAATAGGTATATTGCATCAAATCAAGAATACTTTTAAGGTGACTGAAGGTTAAACATGTAAGAATAAGTACACAATTTTTAATAAATAAATTTTGAGTTTTTTGGGGGTCCCCTCTGGTATATTATAGCCACCAAAAGTAACTGTTGAACAGTGTAATCGAATTTCACATGTGACTTAATAGTATATATATATATGTATATGTTTTTTCTAAAAATACTTAAAATTATATCATTCTTTTTTCTTAATAAAACAGATTGTTGAACGCTTATTTTCCCTTCTATCGGATTGTATGTGGGAGACACCCATTGCTCAGGCCAAACATGCTATTCAGATAAAAGAAAAAGAACAAGAAATAAAATTACAGGTAATTAATTTTTTTAAGATAATGTTTTTAGCAGCATAAGTGAATATCCTGTCACCTGTCTCTGGATGCCTATTCCTCTGAGGGACTTGGTTCTTTCAGTTATTCTCTGCTCTCTGCATTCTGTCTCCCTCTCCACTGATTCCTTCCCTCAGCTTATAGCTATGCTTAGATCTTGTTCCCACCCTCCCAAATCACATTTTTATCCACGAAGCTTTCTGTCCTCTCTTGTCCTTCACAACTAAGCTTATTGGAAGAGTAATCTGAATGTTTTAGCCACTTTCTTACTTTTTTTTTTCTTTTTTTTGATTTGGAGTCTGGCTCTGTCACCCAGACTGGAGTGCAGTGGCCGCTCCCGGCCACCGCAGCCTCGACCTGCTGGACTCAGGCGATCCTTCCGCCTCAGCCTTCCAAGTAGCTGGAACTACAGGCGCGCACTACCACGCCTGGCTAATTTTTTTGATTTATTGTAGAGATGAGATCTCGCCAAGTTGGTCAGGCGGGTCTCAAACCCGCGGGCTCAGGCAATTCCCTCACCTCGGCCTACCAAAGCGCGAGATTACAGGCTGAGCCACCGAGCCCGGCCAACTTTCTTCCTTTTTATTACCTCTTCGATCCAATTGTTTATCTTCCATCAAGTTGCTGAAATTAAGTGACAATGGTAAATGTTAGTTGCTAAACACATTATGTGGTTTTTTGTCCACGTCTTACGTTACCTCTGGAAACTGTAGCCTTTTGTTTTCAAAACTCTGCCTTCTCCTGGATCTCCATTTACCTTCTACCAATCCTGATTTTCTTGGCACCGCTTTTACCTTGTCTTTATCCCGATACGTTGATCTTTTTCAGAGTTTAGTCCTTAGTTTTTTCAGCAGTCTCATCCATATCCAAGACCATTTTCACTTCTAGGAAGTACCTTCCAAACTTAAGTGCTAGTACAAGTGTCTCCCCTACAGACCTTCCTTTTTCTTTCAGTCCCATCTCTTATTGAAGACACCACCATTCACGCAGTTTTCCAAACCCAAATTCCTGGCAATTCTAGACTTTTCTAATGTCCTTGTGCTTGTAGTCACTAGGCTCTATTGATTTTTACCTCATTTATAACTTATGAAAACCATCTATTCATCTACCTTAATTCTCTTTGTTTCATGATTCTACACTTTTTCTGGTTTTCCTGCTATCTATGTACAGTGGCCTTTTCTCATTTTCCTATATTGGTTCTCCCTCTTCTATTCAATCTGAGTGTTAGAGTATCTTGAGGCTTAGTCACAAGACCCTTTCTTTTTTACAACCATCATCCTCATTCCTTCCCAAAGAGAACTTATTTGGACCCACATGCCATTTATTCCCAAGTTTTCAATTCCAGTTCTGGCATTTTCCCTGAATTCTAGACTTGTATACCCATCTTCTACTGGTCTCATCACTTGAATGATAGTCTAATAGGCCACCCATACTCAGTGTGTCAAAAATAGCATCCTTACTTTTTATCACATTCTGTTTCTTTCCCAAGATTTTCCAACTTCCTAGTTAGTTACTCAAGTATAAAACCTCAGAGTCATCTTGATTCCTTACTCCCCATTTTCTCCATCTATGCTATCTCTTGGTTCTGTGGGCTTCTCTCTAAAATGTAACTTGAATCTGCCCACCTTCTCATCTCCTCTGTCATCACCCTATTCCAAACTATTATCATTTCTGACCTGGACTATGCAATAACCCCCTACCTGGTCTCTGTTGTTTCCATTGTTACCCTAAAGCCCATCCTCTACACAGGATCCAGAGTGATCTTTTAAAATTATAAATCAGAGTCTTTTGGTCCCCTACTTAAAACACTCAGTTGTTTCTCATCATTCTTGGGATAAAATCTAGAACTCCTTGTTCGCTCCTCTTTGCTCACTGTAGTCTGAGCAACTTGTCTTCTTCTTGCTGCTTAAACACAACAAGCTTGTTCCTTCCTTAGGACTTTAAACTGGCTATTCTCTCTAAATATATTTTCCAGAAACTCCTTATTGTTCAGTTTTCAATGATCACTTCTTCAGAGAATCCCTAATCATCCTAGATTGCCACACACAGTTTGTCACATCACCTGTTGTAATTTGAACATATGTATTAACTATATTTTCTTATTTATTTATTTTGTCTCCCTTTTACAAAATTTAAGTTCTGTGAGAACAGAGTCCTTACCTATCTTATTATGTACTGCTAAATACAGAGAACCTGATAGAATACCTGGCACAGAGTAGATGCTTAATAAATGCTCATTTAATTAATTAATTGATTCAAGCCATCGTTATTTCTTACTTGAGCTTTGGCAGCAGTCTTCTGATTAGTCTCCCTGCCTTCATCTTGTGCATTCCTGGTAAAAATGATGTTTATAAAACACAGATGTGATCACAGATACCCTATATAAATCATGCTGTATAGGTACTCTTTATTGTCTATAGAGTCAAATTCAAACTTAATGGGCATACACGGCCTTTCATGATTTTTATTCCTTCTTCTCCTTCTGGGCTTGTTTTCTGCCAGTCTCATCCCCTGCTTGAGTACATTAAATCACTGAACTCCAGTGCACTTGGCACATGCTGTACACACTGCCTTCAAGAGCCTTTCTCTCCTTTGACCAGCTATGCAATGCTTTCTTGTCATTCAGAGCTCAGCTTAGTCACCTTCTTTTGACACCCATCTTGTTCTTCTCTAATGTGGTTAGACACTTACACTTTTATGTTTCTACTATACCAGTTACCTAACTTCTGTTATTCCCTCACTGTAATACTAGCATTATTTATTTGTCTTTCTGTCCTCTAATTGGACTGTAAGCTCTTTATGAGCAGGGACCATACTCTGTTTATCAGGGTGTTCCCATTGCCCTGCATCGTAACTAATTTTATAGTAGATACTTAATATTTGTGGAATAAAACCAGGGAACTTCAGAATATATCTTACCTGATATCTGGGTTTCTCCAAAATACTGACCCAGCTTCCTTTCTGGTAGAAGCAGGGAGAGCTGGAAGAAGAAGATGAAAATCTTCCTATCCAAGAAGTATCTTTTGACCCAGAGAAAGCTCAGTGTTGCCTAGTGGAGAATGGACAGATTTTAACTCACGGCAGTGGAGGAAAAGGGTATGGATTGGCATCAACTGGAGTGACATCTGGGTGCTATCAGTGGAAGGTGCGTAGAATTCTAGGTAGTTTTAAAAGTTTTGTCTTTCAGTCCATTTCCCCCAGGTTCTTATAATAAATATATAGAAACACTTTTTATAAAACTGTTGTATGTAAAAGTTCTATTATTATGTAAGGAGATAACATAAATAGCAAATGAAGGATATACAGGAACTCTACTATTTTTTGTAACTCTTGTAATTCTTAAATTATTCTCAAAAAGTTAAAAATTAACATTTGTAAAATCATGCCGTAGCCCTCCCATGAGGGGTTGCATAGTGTACATTTTGCCCCCTAGCAATGAAAATGAAGCAATGTGTGTGTGATGTTTTTACCTAGGAAAGCCCATTAGAGTTTCAGGGTCCAAAGTTTTTATTGGGGGCTGGTCATTTAGATACCTTCTGCCTGGCATGAACTAACATTTTAGATTCCCAGAAGGAAAGCAGATATTTAGTATAAACCATATTGTTTGTACAGTTTAGATACAGTGAGTCAGCCTTATCAGTTAGACGAAGGTTTTATCAGTGAAGGGAACTGTTTACAGCCAAATTCCTCTATATCAGCCAAGGACCAACATTGCAAGCAAGCATTTCTAAGGATAGCAATCTCTGTTGTGTTAACTCCTTTTTGTTTGTTTGTTTTACACAGTTTACTTCCTTGACTCTTAGGTACAGTGTCTTTACAGTAAAACTATGAGTAGAACCCAATGCAGGCAGGATGAGATCAACTTGTGGTATTGACTTCAGCTGTGCCTTCTAGGGTCCCAGACTTAAGCCAGTTAAAACAAATTTCATTAACCACAAAAATTTATCTTATTAAAAAGCCATGTGGCTTCATTCTTAAGTTTTTATATTAACTTTTAAAATTTGCCTTGGCCAGTCTGGGGCTGCGCACATGTAAGAAATAAAATTTCTTGGCATATATGTTACACAACCAGACAGCTTTAAAGCAAGGCTTTCCTGAGCTCTTTTTGCTTGTCAATCCTGAGAGTCCAAATTGACCAACTCAAAAATATATACTTCAGGCTAGAAAATCATCGGCTTCTAGATATTAGACATATGATTTCATAAGAACTCATCGGCAACTGAAAAGTGCTTTTTAAAACTCTAAAAGTATATCTGTATATCTCCATCTGGAGCTTGCCTCTTTTTAAATTTATTTCCCTTTTTTCCAGACGCTCTAGTAGGAAAAAAAATTATAGCCAGAAATCACCAGTTATGGACACTTGTTTTGTTTCTAATAATCATGGAGTTTTATTTTGTAGCTTTCCCTCATCTGGATTATCCTGTATTATTTATGAAGTTATCAGCATGTAACATTTTACATCATTTTTTACAATACAATCAGATGCAGTAGGCACAAAACAAAGCTGTTTTAAAAAATGTCCTTTCTCCCCCTTCAGATCTTAAGTTTACCCAAACCCCTAGTAGTAAGTTTAGTATTTACACGGTAAATTGTGGCAGGGGGAGAACCTGCTGTAGCAGCACACACATAAAAAGAAAATAGCTGAAGCAGTCACTTTCTATTCGTTTTTTCTCTAGCCTGTTTAAAACTTTGCTCCAGCCCTGGGAACTGATTTAACCATTTCCCCTTCCACACAGAAGAAAAAGCAACACACAATTTTAATATTTTTAGTCCACCCAAAGTTCACTTTCAAGGATTTTTTAACTCTTCCCCCTCTCGCTGGGGGAGAGAGCAACTACAAGCTAATTTTTCTTCTTTGGCTCATCCAAAGCCTATTCTCGGGAATGTTTTTAATCTTTCTTTTCAGGAAAGAAATTGTTTCTGGAGGAGAGAACATCACAAATTTTACCTGAGCTGCTTCTTTCTTTCTCACTTTAGCTAGCAAGGCCAAAAGCAGCCAGGGATCTAGCAAACCAACTGTCCGGTGGTTGGATTGATTTTTTTTTTTTTTTTTTTTGGAGTCGGAGTCTCACTCTGTCACCCTGGCTGGAGTGCAGTCGCATGCTCTCGGCCACCGCGATCTCAACCTGCTGGGCTCAGGAGATCCTTCCACCTCAGCCTTCCAAGTAGCTGGAACTATAGTCTCATGCTACTACATCCAGCTAATTTTTTGGTTTATTGTAGAGACGAGGTCTCACCAAGTTGCCCAGACTGGTCTTGAACCCCTGGGCTCAGGTTGTCCTCTCCTTGGCATCCCAAAGTGCTGAGATT
This sequence comes from Tarsius wallacei, assembly GCA_963574415.1. Classification (NCBI taxonomy): domain Eukaryota; kingdom Metazoa; phylum Chordata; class Mammalia; order Primates; family Tarsiidae; genus Tarsius; species Tarsius wallacei. Next base: position 22,457 of record CAUYQG010154487.1, read on the forward strand.
ATAGGCTTGAGCCACCACGCCCAGCCCATTTTTTAAATTCCATAGGTAACTTTTGCATCTCACAATCGATAACAACTCACCTTCTATTTCATACTATGTGTAACTCCATAGCCACGTAGGCACCAGAGTTTTCTCTTTGTCTTTACTCTTTTTTTTTCCTCCAGTAATGCTTAACTATATTTTAATGTGTCAGGGTTGTTCTAGTGAATCTCACAACAACCACTACTGTGTCGGGGGTCCCCCAGATGACCTTCGCACTCAGAGATTCACTAGAAGGACTCATATGAGTCAGCATATAGATGGTATTGAGATTATAATGATGCAGGAAGGATTAATAATTTCCTGTACTGGACATACTTCCTCAGCTTCCTAAAGACTCAGGTGAAGCATGGAGGAATCCATGTGCAGGCTTCCTTATGTTCTCTCCCTCCATGAGAACAAGCTTTCCCCAGCAACAAAAGTGTGGAGCAAGCAGCATGTGTATAAGCCCATTAGGGACTCAGAGCTCAAGGTTTTTACTGAGGGCTGGTCGTGTAGGCACCCTTTATCTGGCATGTACCAAAATTCCATACTTTCCAGAAGGAAAGCAGGCATTCAGCATAAACCACATTGTTTGTTCAAATGTTCTAGACCAGTGAGCAACCTTTTCACTTAGGGGATGTTTTTTATCAGTGTAGGAAACTTACTTACCAGTTGAATTCCAAGATACCAGCTAAGGGCCAATTTTGCAAGCGTGCCTTTTTAAAAGTGATCTCAGGCCTGCTATATTAACTCTTTTCTAAACAAAAGTATATATAAGAGAATAGTTTTTAAAAATCTATATGTAAAGAATTGAAGCTTTCCATTAATAATATCGTACTGGACATACTTCCTCAGCTTCCTAATTAAGTTATAAGCTAAATTGCTTACTTTAAGATACTCAAAGATTATTCTTGGAGTAGGGGAGGGGAGCAACACAACATCATAAGGGTATCTGATCTCAGATCGGGCAAGGTGGGGACCAAAGGAAGGCCCGAACTTTACCTGTATAATGACCACTTGTATACCTAATCCTAAATTGTACCTCACATCACATCTTTAGAAAAAAAGTAAATTTTTAAAAAAAGGCTATTCTAAATGTTCTTTAAGGTAAAGAATAAATTTGTTTTAAAGTATTTATAAATTGATGGAATTATTTCATTTTTATGTTATTTCACTTAGGCTGAAAAGAAACTTAACATGTTCCCATAAATGCATAACTATTATTCATAAACATATTCCCCAGTATTGGTTAAAATGCAGTTAATAGTATATAAACAGGTTTTTTGAGTATTAATGAATATCCTCACTTTTCTTTTAGTTTTACATTGTGAAAGAGAACAGAGGTAACGAAGGCACGTGTGTTGGAGTTTCTCGCTGGCCAGTACATGACTTTAACCACCGCACTACCTCGGATATGTGGCTCTATAGGGCCTACAGTGGTAACCTCTATCATAATGGAGAGCAGACTCTCACATTGTCCAGCTTTACTCAAGGGGATTTCATTACCTGTGTGTTAGACATGGAAGCCAGGACCATTTCCTTTGGGAAAAATGGAGAGGTACTGAAACTTATTCACAAACATTGCACATTTTCTGGTTTCTATTTATACTTGACTCAGTTAAGCAGGTGCCATTTATTCAGTTTATAGGTTATCCACTCTCCTCTCCCTTTTCTCTAATATTTGTTGGTTCTTATAATATTTATTAGTGACAAACAACAGAAAGATAGTAAAACCCCAATAAGGTTTTTGAAACAGGTTAACAAATTAGGATCATTTACTGTATGTAGAATTCCTTTGGTTAGCAAGGTTAATTGAGATTTTGCTCTAGTAAATTCTGTTCTGTCTCGTAAGAGCTTTGAGTTTCAATGTGGTTGAATATTATCAGTGTTTAACCATATTTTCATTTTCTCTATCTCTCTTCGCCTCTGCCACATTCTAGGAGCCCAGGTTAGCGTTTGAAGATGTGGATGCAGCAGAGTTGTACCCATGTGTAATGTTCTATAGTAGCAACCCAGGGGAAAAGGTACTGGAGCCTCAACCTTTGTGCTTAAGTATAAGGGATAGTTACGATTTTTTATTAATATTGTTGAGCATCAGGTGGAATTTATAAAGACAATAGGCCATTTCTACCATTTAAAGTACCTGGCTCAGGTAATTCATTCCAGAAGAAAGATAGATACTTTTAGAAATTGCCCTCGTTCTATATTGAGACACTAGTTTATATTTTGGCAATTTGAATATAAACATACATTCAAGTACAGGAACTAGTTTAGAGATAAGATAGTTTATTGACAATTAAGGACATGAGAGAGAAAGCTAAAAATTTTAGATGTAATCAAATGTCATTAGCTGAATAATATAAGTTCCAGTCATTGTGGAGAAACTACTTTTCATTCATTCAGCTGAGGGAGTTTCAGGCCTTGTAGATGGTGTAAATTTGAACCTCATGAGAACAGTATTAAAAGGATACCTTTTCATTGAAAACTTTTTTTATCACCTCATCTAAAACCCAGGAAGAGGCAGACTTCTTTGTGGTCTTCCTCTGTTGGTGGGTGGATTTTTTTCCCAGCTCATCTTTTCACTTGAAGTTGCATAGTTTCATTTAGATCAGGTCTCAAGAATTTCTAGTCACTTTGTAGTGTGGAAAGCTTTCAAATTATATCATGTATAATTTTTCCATAATGGAAATGCTGGACCTGGTAAATTCTAATAATGAAAATTATCTTTTTATTCTGTGCTTTTAAGTATATATTTTTAAATTTCAGGGAGTAATAACTTAAGGCTAGCCAGAAGCTGTTTCATGAGCAGCTAGGCCACCAAACTGAGCTGCAGATTAAGTAAAAAGGCAGCTCAGTACCTGATGCCATCCCCTGCCCTAATGATATTCTTGCAGCCCAATCTAGATTCTGGCATGTTCTGGTTAGAATGATGACCTGGTGCTTTCCAACATCTGTGAACCTTGAAGAAATTCATTCAGCCTTATACTAAGTATCAGTCAACTTCTTCTACCCAGAAAGCTTTTCTGATATATTTCAGAACCTCTGAGAAAAACATTACTAATAACAGTTACATTTTAAAAACATTTACAGTATGTCTGGCACTGTACTAATAAGTACTTTATGTGCATAGTTTCATTTACTCTTTAAAATAACTGTAGGAGGCAGATACTATTATTGGTGTCATTTTTTTTCATATGAAAACCTAAGACTTAGAGAAACTAAATCATTTTCCAAGATTATACAGAGTTAAGATTTAAACCCAAGTCTTGCTTCTCTTTTAATTTCTGTGTCTTCCTTACAAAGTGTGTCCAGATTGTGGCTGTCCCAATTGTCTAGATTAATGATTTTAGTTTTATGCCCCATGAGCAATTTAAGATGGTCCAAGGTCTCATTATTATTCTGGAGTCTTGAGATTGAGAATGAGTATATCCTCCAGGCTTATTGTGGACTAAGTTAAATCAGTCGTTTATGCCTTGGCTTATATTTTTCTCTCAAGTGGTCATAACAGCGTTGGAATTCATGGGCTGTGGTAAGGTTCAGTGACAAAACAGCTTATTCCAGAGGACTGTGCTACTATTAAATTCAGTGTATCTGTAACATTTTCTTTTCTTCATTGGAGCTAGTTGGTATAAGCACATGTGTTAAAGAGACCAAACACTAGTTTGACATGAATATTCACATACTAGAATTTATCATGACTGATAGTTAAGGAGAACTATTAAGATCACACATTTTCCACCCTCTTTTTTTTACATATAGGTGAAAATCTGTGACATGCAGATGCGTGGCACACCCCGAGACTTACTTCCAGGAGATCCCATTTGTAGCCCAGTAGCAGCAGTCCTGGCTGAGGCCACTATTCAGCTCATACGCATCCTCCACCGAACAGACCGTTGGACTTACTGCATTAACAAAAAAATGATGGAAAGGCTGCACAAAATTAAGATATGTGTTAAAGAGTCAGGTCAGAAGCTAAAGAAAAGCCGCTCGGTTCAGAGCCGAGAGGAAAGTGAAATGAGAGAGGAGAAGGAGAGCAAAGAGGAAGAGAAAGGTAAACACAGCAGGCATGGCCTTGCTGACCTCTCAGAGCTGCAGCTGAGGACACTTTGCATAGAGGTGTGGCCCGTGCTGGCTGTGATAGGAGGAGTTGATGCTGGACTTAGAGTCGGAGGCCGATGTGTTCACAAGCAAACAGGGCGCCACGCCACATTGCTGGGAGTGGCCAAGGAGGGCAGCACGTCTGCCAAGGTCCAGTGGGATGAAGCAGAAATTACCATCAGGTATGATCTTTTCAGTTATGCTTTTAGCAAACAAGTGTTTAGTGGCAGAATAAGCCATTGCCTATGGACAGTGAGTAATTATGTATTTGGTGAGCTGCCAGTTAACTTTTAAAGTTAAAGGACTATTTCTCAAGCCTGTTTGTTTCTTGAAATACTAGTAGTTTTTAAAATATGAGGGGGTGCCTCAAAAAAATGGAGTTATTTTTTGGAGGGTGGGCCCCTTGTAGTACAGGCTTCCCCTGCTAGGTAATTGTTCTAGGAACCTATTGACATCAGTGGGCCAGCTAGTGTTGTTGTGAGAGGCTGCGTTCGACTTCAGTGAATTTTTTTGGAGATTCTTTCAACTTGTTTGCCCATTTCATGATGAGTGATTTATGAGTGCACCTGCCCACACCGTGCTGAGTGAACCAAAAAATGGCATGACTCCTGTGCCCCACCCTCTCTGTTCACCTGATCTTGCCCCAAGCAACTTTTTTTTGTTTCCCCAAATGAAAAATGTCCTCAAAGGGGAATGTTTTGCTCATGTGGAAGTGTTAAAACGAAAAACGGCACACTAAAAGGTATTAAAATTGACGACTTCAAAAACTGTTTTGAGCAGTGGAAAAAAGTGTCTCAATAGGTATATTGCATCAAACAGAATACTTTGAAGGTGACTAAAGTTTAAACACATAAGAATAAGTATACAGTTTTTCATAAATAAATTCCGGGGTTTTTTTGTGTCCCCCCCTTGTATATAGTTTTTATTTTATTTTGTTTGGAAAAGAAATGGTAAACTCACTAGTTTATGTCTAATTGGGATTCGTCTGTCAGTTTTTCACTTGGCTTGTTGTATTTTGTTTGTTTCCATTACACACTGAAATAGTAAAAAGCCAGCCAGCAGGTCTGTACATTTTTTGTTAGGAAGGCTCAGACTATAGGATACAAACATTTGAGTAAAATTAGAGTTATCTGTTATTTTAAGTAGTCTTTCTTTTTTAAAAAATACGTACTCTTGTTGCCTCAATGTACAACATTTTGAATAGATATGAAAATTACATTTATTTGACACAAACTGGGAACTTATAAGCTTTCAGATAGGATTTTTGTCAAATAGAAACTTTGTTTTAAAGGAAATGCAGGTTGAGCATCCCAAATCCAAAAATTCAAAATCCAAAGTATTCCAATAAATATTTCCATTAAGTGTCACATCAGTGCTCAAAAAGTTTCAGATTTTTACTTAAAGGGAATGCTCATTGTAGCATTTTAGATTTTTGGATTTGGGATGCTCAACTGGTAAGTATAGGGGAAATATTCCAAAATTCAAAAAATATGAAATCCAAAATACTTCTGGTCCCAAGCTGTGGTTCTTAATGTTTTTGGTTTTTTTTCGGAGGTGGTACTGGTTTAGAATTCACTGAATGCTATGGACCATCTCAACTGAAAAATACACATACATAAAGTTTACATGCAATTTCAGAGGTTAATGGATTTTACCTCCCCCTCCACACCACCGAGCTAAAAAACTAACGATGATTTTACAGAGTTACACGAAAGTATCTGCTGTTTCTTTCATTCTTTGGCTTGTTTTAGAAAGGATTTATAATGCCTTTTAAAGTTACATACAGTATAGCAAAATAAATAAAACAAGTAAGAAAAATGAGGCAAAGGAAAATAAGATTAAGAAGGTAATGCAGAACCAAGATTTAGGTTTGTACAACAAAACTTTATAGTTGTTAAAGCTTTCTATTTCTTTTGTGTAATTATAATATTCTTAAACTCAGGAAATTCTTAATCATGCCAGGAAATATGTAATCATATTTTGGCTTAAACTATAAATTGGAAGCATTACTTGAAGAGTACAAAGTAAATTTTTAATGAAACCAAATTCTCTCTAAAATAGATTAAATAACCATTACCCATATTATAAACTAGATTTATTGTGTAGATTTTCCAAATAGCTTACATCAAACTACATGTAGCCCACTTTCTGTTTTTCTAAGTAGTTATATAGCCATCCCCACTTGTTTAGGTGTATTAATGGCTGCTTTTGTACTAAAAAAATTAATGGCAAGGTTGAGTGGTTGCGACAGAGATCATGTGCCCTGCAAAATCTAAAATATTTACTATCTGGCCCTTTATGAGTTTGCTGACTCCTGACTTGCATTATATAATAGTGAATATTCTCATTTGAGAGCACATGTACATCTCATTACTTTTGCATTTAGCATCATGTCTCCCCATTTTCTCATAATAGACTCATTTTTCTCTGTGTGTGTAATGACTTCTCTAGTTTGTTTAAATTATTCTCTGTATTGTGTATATGATGCATCTTATTTTGTCTACATTATTCTTACCTTCCTCCTGTCTTTCCCTCACTTGCTTCTTCCTGTGTCATTCTGATCTTTATTAAAGCTTCCCAACTTTTTGGTCGCCTAGTGATACTCCACTGTATAATCTGGAGCCCTGTGAACCATTGCCGTTTGATGTGGCACGATTCCGAGGCCTGACAGCTTCTGTGCTGCTGGACCTAACATATCTGACTGGCATTCATGAAGACATGGGGAAGCAGAGCACCAAGCGACATGAAAAGAAACACCGGCATGAGTCGGAGGAGAAAGGGGACGTTGAGCAGAAATTGGAGAGTGAATCTGCTTTAGATATGCGAGCAGGCTTACCATCTGACGATGTGAAAAGTCAGGGTACCACAAGCTCCAAATCAGAAAATGAAATAGCTTCATTTTCTTTAGAGCCAACACTGCCAGGTGTGGAATCCCAACATCAAATAACAGAAGGAAAAAGAAAAAATCACGAACACATGTCCAAAAACCATGACATAGCCCAATCAGAAATCAGAGCAGTCCAGCTGTCCTATCTTTACCTCGGTGCTATGAAATCACTTAGTGCTCTTCTTGGCTGCAGCAAATATGCAGAGCTGTTGCTGATACCAAAAGTTCTGGCTGAAAATGGCCACAACTCAGACTGTGCTAGTTCTCCAGTTGTTCATGAAGACGTGGAAATGCGTGCAGCCCTGCAATTCTTGATGCGACACATGGTGAAGCGAGCAGTCATGCGTTCGCCCATAAAGAGAGCATTGGGATTAGCTGATCTGGAGCGAGCTCAAGCCATGATCTATAAATTAGTGGTTCATGGGCTTTTGGAAGACCAGTTTGGAGGAAAAATTAAGCAAGGTATGTTATCTGGTTTTTGTGTGTGTGCTGTGCGGTTGAAATTCTATTCATAATTGTCAGAAGTGATACATTCTGTAAGTCATGTAGAAACATTTTCTGGCCAAAGCAGTTTTCACATTGCTTTTTCTTTGAAAGAAAAATGGTTCTTTTTCATTACTCTTATATTAGTAATCTTTTGTCTACCTGTAATTTTTTATTTTAAACCTATACAAGCATTGGAACTTGGTAATTATTACTACATTTTGTAAAACTGAAATTTAACTCATGCCACAACAGATAAAGTATTTATTGAACTAATTAAAAATAAATAATCTGATGACTTCTCAAAAACATTTTAAAGGATATTTTAAGTTCTACAACTTTCATAGACTATACATTGTGTGCAAAAAAACCCAACCCTTATTTTATATTTTATCCTCACCTTTGAGGAGAGTGTGAATTCTGGAATAAGTGTTTATTGCACACTTACTGTGTGTCAGGTGCTTTTCTAGAATCTTGAAAGGCAGCAGGTAATAAAGTCCCTTGCTTTGACGTAGTTTATGTTGTTCTTCTTTCCCTTCCTCTTTATTTTTCCTTGCCTTTGCCCTTATGTCCGTCCTTCCTGTCTTAGCTAGACAATAAATAGGAAGAGAGAGGTGCATGGTACATAAAAGTAGGAGTGTTAGGATCATGATGATTGTTAGGGACGTAACCATTTAGCAAACCTAACAGAATGACCTGTCTTTGTAGCAACTCCTGTTTCTATTATGTTTATTTGTAGGCTTCCTTAACAGATAAGAAAATATGCATATAAGTACTTTGTAAACTTTTGGACATTTTAACTATATCTTTTTTTTCCCTCCTTTTTCCTTTTCTTCCTTTTTTTTCTCTTAAGAGTGGTTTATTTATATTTATTTTGAGACATTATCCTTTTTAAATCATGGAGTCTCTGTCTAGGGTTTTTTTTTTTCTTCTTGTATTTGCATACTTTTGTCTTTGCCTGTTTGTAGACTATAGATAGGCATCAAAAATCAAAGTGCTGGCTGGGCATGATGGCTTATGCCTATAATCCCAACACTTTGGGAGGCCAAGGCAGGAGGACTGCTTGAGCCCAGCAATTCAAGACCAGCCTGAGCAACATAGCAAGACCTCATCTCTACAAAAAATATTAAAAATTAGCCAGGTGTGGTGGTACACGCTTGTAGTCCCAGCTACTTGGGAGTCTGGGGTGGGAGGATTGCTTGAGCCCAGGAATTCGAGGCTGCTGTGAGCCATGGTCATGCCACTGTATTGCAGTCTGGGTGACAGAGTGAGACCCTGACTCAAAAAAAAAAAAGTTAAGGAAACATAGTTTTAGTGATTGGATGGATAGCTTTAAAGAACCTCTTGTCAGGTCTTACAACCAAAAGTGAGACTTGTTTTTAAGAGAACCCTCATCTGTAAAAACAGAAATGACTAATCAAAAGGGCTTGTTACAGCACTGCCTGTAGAGTCTAGAACCAATGAGCACAGTAATGAATGCAAAGATGCATATATGTATGAACATTTTTTTTGTGGTCAGTCTTTCATGAAAATTGATACTTGTGAAATATATTTAGAAACTTGATAGTTTTTCATTCCTACCATCATTTTTAAAAAACAAAATACTTTCTTAACTCTTATCTTGGTTTCTAGAGATTGACCAACAAACTGAAGAAAGTGACCAGGCACAGCAGGCACAGACACCTGTCACCACTAGTCCATCGGCCTCGAGCACAACTTCCTTTATGAGTAGCTCCCTGGAGGACACCACAACTGCCACCACTCCAGTCACTGACACAGAAACAGTGCCTGCATCTGAGTCCCCAGGAGTGATGCCCCTCAGTCTTCTCAGGTAGAGAAGTTGACTTTTAATGTCTGCCGCACTGAAGCCTGTGTTTCTGAAGACACAATTGTCCTTTATGAGTAATGTGCCCAGCTGAATCCTGGCTTTCCAGAGCTAGAAGGAACCTAAAAGATCACATAGTCAAATGTATTTTACTGAAGTTGGAAATGTGCCTTGGAATTTTAATAACTTGCCTAAAGTCTCACAGCCAATTAGTGGTGTCCCCAGGTCTAATCAGCCATGTTGCTGACAGGCAGGTACTCCAACACTCTTTTATGATTTTATATATATATAAATTTTTTTTTTTTTTGCTAAGCCCGAGAATATTTTTTTTCTCAAAAAGTAAATACTTGTATTTTGAATATTCAGGTCTCAGGAAAAAGCCCACCTCCATGAAAGTAATTTTCTCGGGTTATTTTCCTTTCAAGTACAATTCTTTAATTATACTTTTATTCTTACCATAAGATCAACCAAGTCTACTTTTCAAGCAAAAGAGCATGTCTTATAATGCTTTGTCAGCCAGTTCTGTTTTAGTAGGTTTGTAAATTCCGAGTAATGTTTACTTACTTAAATTTCTCTTTGCTTCAGTTTGCCAGATGTATACCCAAATGAAAACTTTTGAGAGAAGACCTTCAGGGAGAGACTGTTTTGTGAGCTCTCTTACCTATGACTTGAGTGAAATAAGGGGAGCAGAATGGTTAGCCTCCCTTTTTCTTCTTTCCCCCTTTCCTTAGTTGACAGGCCATTTTTATTCCCATTGTGTAGACTGACATCTACAGGATGTAGAATAGGAGAGTGGCTATTGTAGTGATTCTCAATTTTTTGGTGAGCCCAAGAACTACCTGAGAGGCTTTTGAAAGCTTCAGGGTTGTATCCCCCAGCAAGTCTGATTCAGGGGCCCATAGTTTGCATTTCAGTTAAGTTTCCCTAGTGATTCTGATGCATCTTCAGCACACACTTTGAGAATTACTGCTGTGGTCTTGTGCAGAAGGGACACTCATCCTAACAGCTGCTGTTTCCAGGCCCCACATATCTCCTGCCTCTTAGCTCTAACTTGAGTAACAGTTTCAGGACGTGCTTCCATTCAAGAAAGAAGGAAGAGAGAATGGTGGTACATTCTGATATGGTTTTTAATCCCTCTGACAGTTGCAGAATTCAAGGCATCCATGGAGGAACGGTAACACTGTGACTCCTTATCACCTTTCAAGCTCTGACTAGTTGTAGGCATGGCATTCACTGGTAAAGTCATGCCTCTTGCTCCCACAGATGTTCACCAGGCCTTTTGACTCCTCATTTCTTCTCAGTCTTTGTATTGGTGGAACTTCATGAAAGCTGCAGTTGTCTCTGCCTGGCTGAATATCATTTAGCAGGAGAAAAATCAGAGGACTACTGCTTCCTATATGTTAATGTTGTAGCACAAGTTATTAGAGTTGTTAGACAGCACCTTTTGATACTTAGGAGGCTCCTGGTTCTTTTGGACAAATCTAAAGAGCAGTCAGTGAGAATCTTCCTGGACTTTATTCTCCTGCCAGTGTCCAGCTTCTCAGCTTGAGAGGGGCTGCCTCACTTGTACCTTTTCCCCTCTGTACAGATGGCATGTCATTCAGATACTATTATTCAGTTATGCTGGGTGACTGGACAGTTACCTTTTCTTTCTATAACTTGCCTATAAACTATTATTACTTTGAACCCATGTGAATAATTCCATGACTAGCTAGTGAGTTTATATTTAACGTAACTGCAGGTTATCTATTTTTAAAAGTCTTTTTTGCTCTTTAACTACTGTATGCATATCAAAATAACTTTGTCATCTTGATATTATAGTAGAATGAAAACAAGGATTTCCATCTGTTTTGTTAACTGCTGTATTCCCCCACCTGCCATGTTGTTGGCCTTTTGCTGAACAAATGATAATGTCTTATTACTTTTATAGGGAAAGTACCCTATGAGGTAATCATTTTTAAAACTGAGGAACCTTTCTCTTCCCACCCTCTATTAAATTATAGCTGACCTGTTTAATCTTCCAGATTGCATATTCTTCTGTAATATGACTGTGATGTGTATATTATTTCCTAATTGAATTTTTATGCTAATCACTATTATTTTCTTAAAGGCAAATGTTCTCTAGTTACCCAACTACCACTGTACTTCCCACACGTCGTGCACAGACACCTCCAATATCATCGTTACCAACCTCTCCTTCTGATGAAGTAGGAAGGAGACAAAGCCTAACTTCTCCTGATTCCCAGTCAGCAAGGCCGGCTAACCGCACAGGTGCGTGTGCTGTCGTGCGCTATGTGTGACACCCAAACCTCTTGACATTCCAGATGTTTGGCACTTTATTATATGGGCATTGTGTTTAGTTTTCATTAAAGGTAAAACAGTGATTTTAATTAAAGGAAAACTGCCCTACTAAACCAAGCTGTCATCTTGATTTTGAAGCTGTAGCTTGAATTATGGCTATTTGGAAGAAAAATAATTTGCTCTACATCCTGTCTTCTTCTTTCCCAATATAGCCATTTTTAGGGCTATAAATTTTCCTCTAAACACTGCTTTAGCTTCAATCCACATGTTTGGAAATGCTATATTTTCATATAGTTTAAAGTACTTTCTAATTTGCCTTTGATATCTTCTTTGACCTATGGGTTATTTGGAAGTACATTATTTAGTTTTTAAATATTTGGGAATTTTCTAGATATCTTTCTGTTATTGCTTTCAACTTTTATTGTCATCAGAGGACATATCGTGTATACTTTGAATCCTGTTAAATTTATTGAGGCTTGTCTTATAGCCTAGAATATGGTCTGTTTTGATAAATATTCTGTGTGCACTTGAAAAAAATGTATTGTGCTGTTGTTGAGGAGTGTTCTATAAATTGTCTGGCAGGCCAAGTTGATTGATAGTGTTGTCCAAGTCTTCTTTATCTTTACTGACTATTTTTTAATCTACTTGTTCTATCAATTATTGAGAGAATGGTGTTGAAATATGTGACTGTAATTGTGGAATTTTCTGTTTCCCCTTTTCATTTCTCATTTTTTGTTTCATGTCTTTAGGTTCATAAACATTTATGATTCTTATATCTTTTAAACTGACCTCTTTATCATTATGAAATGACTCTTTGTCTCTGGTAATATTTTTGTTCCAAAATCCGCCTTCTCTGATATTAATATAGCTACTCCTGCTTTTTAAAAATTTTTAAATAGCATTAGAATGGTTTATCTTCTCCCATCATTTTACTTTTAATCCATTTGTGCCTTTATATTTAAAGTGCTTTTATTAAAGGCAGTGTGTAGTTAGGGCTTGCTTTTTAAAATCCAGTCTAATATTCCCTGCTTTTTAATTGGGATGTTTACGCTATTTACATTTAATGTGATTATTGATATGGTTAGGTTTAAATTCATATTCTTTCTATTTCGTTCCACCAATTTTGTTCTTTTTTTTTCTACCTTCTTTGGATTAAATAAGTTTTTATTATTCCATTTTATCTCATTTTTTGGCTTATTAGTTATATACAGTTGACCCTTGAACAATGCAGGGGTGGGGGTGCAAACCCCCTGCACATTTGAAAATCTGCATTTAACTTTTGACTCCTCAAAAAATGTAACTACCAACAGCCTATTGTTGACCAAAAGCCTTACTGATAACATAAACAGTCGATTAATGCATTGTATATGTGTATATGTACTATGTACTATATTCATATAATAAATTAAGCTAGAGAAAAGAAAATGCTCTTAAGAAAATTATAAGGAAAATATATTTACTATTCATTAAGTGGAAGCAGATCATCAGCAGTCTTTATTTTCATTGAGTAGGAGGAAGAGAGGCTGGTCTTGCTGTCTCAGGGACGGCAAGGTAGAAGAAAATGGTAGAAGAAAATCCACATATAAGTGAACCTGATTAGCTCAAATCTGTGTTGTTTAAGAGTCAACTGTACACTGTTTTTTTTTATTTTTAGAGATTACTTTGGTTTATAGTATACATCGTTAGTTATCACAGTCTACCTTAACATGCTGTTATACCACTTCATAGTAAAAAAAATGTCTTACAAGAAGATGCTTGTATTATTCCCTTTCTCGGCAGTCATGCATTTGTTGCCATAGATTTAACTTCTATACATATTATAAGCTCCATAAAAATTTGCTATTCGCTTTGGATAGTTTTTTATTGCTGTATCTTCTTGTTCATTTATTTTTTCTTCTACAGTGTCTAATCTCATGTTAATCTCACCCGATGTATTTTTCCATTCAGACACTGAATTTCATTTCTAGAAATTTGATTTTGGCTCCCCCCCACCTAATCTTCCATGTCTGTTTCACATACTCAATCTTTACTGAATACATGGGATTACAGTTGATTCTTGTTATTAGCAACAGATGTTCTAGAAAGTAAGTATGAACACTGAATTAGCAAACACTGGACCACTGTATTAAGGAAAATATAGGGTTGGGTTCCTGTGAGTGTCTACTTACATTTTCATCATTTGATCAATATACTATACAACCTTGTTGTATGAGTCTTTTCTGTTTAAAAATACCATGTTTATTATGCACCATTTATTTGTTAACATAGAATTGATGGCCCACACTGTAGCTCATGTGTGAGTTAAGCTTATCTAACTAAAACATTTATGTTCTTGTACTCAGAAACACTAGGCAGCACTTCAGCACTATGCTTAGGTGCCATTTTAAACAGTGAAATCACCACCAGAAAGCACAAAAAAAAAGGCAAAGAATGTGGCACTAAATAGACTGTGAAAAGGACATTTGTTTATGGCTGAAACAAGAAGGCAGAATGTCACCTTGTTTGATCTCAGCTGTGAACGTGTGTGTTGAAAGACTCAAATTTTGTGCCCCACTGCGTGTCACAAATGACTGCAAAAGCATGGGTATTGATTTTCAGGTTACAAATAAATTTTATCAAGTAGACAGGTTTACAAATATGGAACCTGTGAGTAATGAGGACTAATTGTATTATAATACCTATTTCAATGTCTTTCCTTACTTAATTTATCATCTGTCTCATTTCTGTGTCTGTTTATATTGATTCATTTGTCTCCTTAATTTGAGTCATATTTCCCTGTCTCTTTGCGTGCTTGGTGATAGTTCATTAGATACCAGGGATTGTGAATTTTGCCTTGTTGGGTGCTAGATATTTTGTATTTCTGTAAATATACTTTAGCTTTGTTCTGGGATACAGTTAAGTTACTTGGAAACAACTTTATCCTTTAAAGCAGGAATCCCCGGGGGGGGGGGGGGGGGGGGGGGGGGGGGGGGGGGGGGGGGGGGGGGGGGGGGGGGGGGGGGGGGGGGGGGGGGG
>CAUYQG010154489.1:0-25505 GCA_963574415.1 Tarsius wallacei
GAGTCTCTGCTGCATTTGTTGTCAACATTGTATAGTTAGTCCCTTTCAGTAAGGTTTAAAAGTTTTCTATGTCTGATGTTTCTTCCAAAAAATAATCCAGATTGATGACTATAAACAGGATCTTAGGAATATGTTGTAAGAAGGCAACCGTAATACAATCTTGAAAGTTTTGACATGATGGATGAGAGTCTTAAAATATTGTGGTGTGTTTGCGTATAATAGAGTCGAGTCTAATATTGGAGAATAAATTTGAAAATACAAGTCTTTTTATTTCTTTTAACAATGTGGAGTATAATTCAGGCTTAGGTATACAAACGTTGATTATGTAGGTACCCTTGTTAATGAGGTATGCCACTCCCTCCCTTAGAAGGTTCCCTCAACTGTCAATCTCACATCCTCCCCTGACAGCTTTCCGCTACTTCCAATCCATTTCTTATAGTATTACAGTTGTTCAACGTCTGCTTATGAGTGAGAACATATGGTACTCTGTTCCTTGTTATGGTGATAGGATAGATCACTGAGTATGATCGATTCCAAATCCATCAAGTTACTGCGATGTCCATCTGCTTGTCTTTCATTATGGCTGTATAAAATTCCATTGTGTAAATGTACCACCATTTTTATTTCAGTCCAGTTTTGAAGGGCAACATGGCTGGTTCCATGTTTTTTCAATTGTGAATAGAGCTGCAACAAACATACGTGTGCAGGTATCTTTTTTTATAGAATGATTTGTGTTCCTCTGGGTATATTCCCAATAGGGGAGTTGCTGGGTCATATGGAAGGTAAATTTCTAGTTCTTTCAGAAATCACCACCCTGTTTTCCAGACAGGTTGCACTAGCTTGCATTCCCACCAGCAGTGTAGTTGGGTTCCCTGTATGCCACATCCCTGAAAGCATCTATTTTTTGTTCTATTAATGATGGCCATTCTTATTGAGGTTAGGAAGAATCGCAATGTGGTTTTGATGTGCATTTCCCTTATGAGTGAGACTGAGTATTTCCTCATGTGTCTGTTGGCTGCCCATATATCTTATTTTGAGAAATGTCTATTCATGTGTTTTGTTCACTTTTTAAAGGGGCGTTTTTTTTCCTTTCATCACGTTCGAGTTCATTGTAGATCCTAGATGTTAGGCCTTTGTCAGATATACAGTTGCAAATATTTTTTCCCCATTTTGTGGGCTGTCTCCCTGCTCTCTTGATGGTTTCTTTTGCTTGCAGAAGGTGATTGGTTTAATGAGGTCTGACTTGTCTATCTTATTTCTTAATATATTGGCCTTTAGGGTTCTGAATAAGAATTGGTTGCCAGTTCCAATTTCCATAAGGGTGTGTCCTGCGTTTTCTAAAATTCTTATAGTTTGAGGCTTTATGTTCAGGTCTTTGATCCATTTAGAGTTAATTTTTAAGTGTGGTGAGAGGTACGGTTCCTGTTTCAATCTTCTGCACTTGGGTCATCTAGTTTTCCCAGCACCTTTTACTGAATAGGTTCTCCTATCCCCAGTGGTTGTTATTGGAGGCTTTGTCAAAGATTAGTTGGCTGAAGAGTTGAGGCTTTGCTTCCAGAATCTCTATCCTGTTCTATTGGTTTTTGTGCATTTCTTGTAGCAATACCAGGCTGTTTCGATTACTGTAGCCTTATAGTAAAGTTTTAAGTCTGGAAGTGTGATACCTCCTGATTTGTTTCTATTGCTATGGATCATTTTGGCCACTCGTGGCCATTTCTGTATTCATATGAATTTCTGTGTTGTCATTTCTAGGCCTGAGAAGAGTGATGTTGATAACTTTATGGGTATTGCATTGACTCTGTAGATTGCCTTTGGTAGGATGTACTTTTTAACAATGTTGATTCTTCTTATCTATGAGCATGGAATATTTTTGCATCTTCTTGGATTTCTTTGTATAGTGTTTTGCAGTTCTCATAGTAAAGGTTTTCACTTCTCAGGTTAGGAAGATCCCAAGGTATTTCATTTATTATTTGGCTATTGTGAATGGGATTGTGCTTTAAATTTGTGTCTCTCACTGCTTGTTGTTGGTGTATAGGAATGCAACTATCCTTTGCACATTTATCTTGTACCCTGAGACTTTACCAAAGTCCTTTATCAGTGTAAGCATGTTTTTGACAGATTCACTTGGACTTGCCAGCTATAAGATCATATTATCAGCAAAGAAGGATAACTTGACTTACTCTTTTCCTATTTGGATACCCCTGATTTCCTTATCTTGCCTAATTGCCCAAGGCTGGACTGCTGACACAATGTTGAACAAGAGGGATGAGTGTGTCTAGGCTTTTCTTCTAGTTTTCAGGTGAAAAGTTTCCAGTTTCTGTCCATTTAGCAATAGGGTAGCTGTGGGTTTATCGTAGATGTCACTTACTAGTTTGATGTATGTTCCTTTTATAGCTATGTCTTTAAGGGTTTTTATCAACAAGGGATGCTTTATTTTATCAAAAGCTGTTTCTGCATCTAATGGAGATAATCGTGAGTTTTTCGTTTTTTACATCTGTTGATTTATTTAATTACTTTTATAGTCTTGCAAATGTTGGACCAGTCCTACATCCTGGGGATGAAGCTTACTTTGCCATGGGGGAAGCTTTTTGGCATGTGTTTTTGGATCCAATTTTCTCGAATCTTGTTGAGGACATTTGCATCCATGTTCATAAGAGATATTGCCATGTAGTTGCTTTTTTTGTTTTTTGTTTTTGTTTGTTTGTTTGTTTGTTTGTTTTTTATCTTTACCAGGTTTGGGTATCAGTTTGATGTTAGCTTCATATAATGATTTGGGGAAAATTCAGTAGAATTGGTATTGCCTCCTTCCTATACATTTTACAGAATTCTGCTTGAAATCCATCCTGTCTTTCCTTTTTTTTTTTTTTTTTGAAGTAGTTTTCTTATGACAGAGTCAATTTCCTGGGTTGTTAATGGTCTGTTTAGTGTCTCAATGTCTTCAAGTTTCAACCTGGTGAGATTTTGTTATGTCAGAAAGTCCTCCATTTCATTTAGATTATCAAGTTTGTTTCCATAGAGGTGTACATAGTAATCTCTGATAATCTTTTGCATTTCTTCAGCATCAGTTTTGATTTGGTCTTTTGTATTTCTGATTGTGTTTATTTGGGGTTTTTCTATCTTTTTCTTGGTCATTCTGGCTACGGGTCCATCAATGTTGTTAATTCTTACAAAGAGCCAGTTTTTTTTTTGTTGATTTCTATGATTTTTTTTTCTTTCATGTCCCATATTTGGAGTATTATTTTGGTTATTTGGATTCTTCTGCTAAAGTTGGGGTTTTGGTGGTCTCTATTTCCAGCTGCCTTATGTGATGTTTTTGGCTCTCCACATGTGATCCTTCTGTTTTCTGTTTGTGAGCTCATAGAGATATAAATTCCCCTCTTAGAACTGATTTCATGGCATCCCAGAGGTATTGGTAAGATGATTATTCATTTTCATTTGTTTCTAGAAAGCTTTTATTTTATGCTTTGATTTCACAGTTGACTCAGTAGTTGTTCAGCATCGTCTTGTTTAGTGTCTATCCTTGTGGACTTTGGGGAAATGTTGTTGGTGTCAATATTTATTTTTATTCCCCTTTGGTCTGAGAATGTGCATAGCAAGATTCCAGCCTATGGAATTTGTTTGTGCTTGATCTATGGACAAGGATGTGTTTGATTTTAGAGTATGTTTCATGTGGTGATGAGTAGAATGTATATTCTCTGGTTGTTGGGTGGAATAATCTGTAGGTATCTATTAAGGGTGTTTGGTCGAGAGTCAAGCTTAGATTTTGTATATCCATGTTTTTTTTTGTCTCAATTATCTATCTAGGACTGTAAGTGAAGTGCTCAAGTCCACTGCTATAATAGTGTTAGAGTCAATGTATTTTTTTAATTTATTTAGTAGTTGCATTATAAATGCTGGTGCCCCTTTGTTGGGTGCATATATGTTTAAAATGACTATTTCTTGTTGTTGAGTTGAAAATTTCATCATCATGTAGCATCTTTCTGCATATTTTTAAACTTTTAATAGCTTACAGGTTGTTTTCTCTGATACTAAGAATGCAATTCCTGCCTTTTTTTTGTGATCCATTTGCCTGGAAATTTGTTTCTTATCCTTTAAATTTGCACTGTGTGCATCCCTTGTGATGTAAAGAGTCTTCTGGATGCAGCAATTAATTGGGTCATGGTTTCTTATCCAGTTTACCATTCTGTGTCTTTTCTGTGGTGCATTTAGTCCATTCACATTCAGACTGATTATTGAAATGTGATTGCTTCTCCCTGTCATGGGGTTGTTATAAAGTTTTTTCTTTCTTTGCTTGTTGTCTTTTGGCTTTGGGTTAATTTATATGCCTCAGTCAGGGCCCTGATTTGTGGGCCTGAAGTTCAGAGGATTGCTAGAGAGGAGGAGTTTGGGATCAGCACCAGACTCACCACTGGTCTCTTTGGAGTTCTTCCTCATCCTTTTCTGGACATACCCTTTGTCCTGAAGCTGGATTAGGGTAAGGGGTGGGGTACTTGTCATGTTCCTCTGAAGTTTTTCCTCTCAGGATATTCCCTCTGGGCCACATTCAATCCCTGAGTAGTTGATACACCAGTCATAGAGATTGGGTCTGTTGCTCCATGGTGAGCAAGTTTGAGTAATTTCCTGCCCCACCATCACCATGGTGGTGGGGTACCACTCTTGTCATCTTCCGTGGGAATGTGCTTTTTTAGTCCCTCTACAGCCCTTGCCAGAGCTATGTCATGTGCTGAAGTGGTGATGCAAGTCAGGAGACAGCCGTCTTTCTCCTGCTTCAATGGTGAGGGAGAACCTGGGGTGATAGTGCTTCCCTATGCTTTTTCAAAATGAAACTTTTCCATTTTTTTAAAGCAATGTTTCTCAGCTTTGGTGACGTGGGAAGAGCCAGGGATGAAGTAGAGAAGCTGCAGCACCAGCTGTTTCACTAAGGACCTAGCCACCCTCCTACAAGCCCCACTTAGACAGTCTCTCTCTAAGTTTTCTTCCCAGGGAAGCTTTGTTGATTAAAAAAACAAAAAAAGAAAGAGTATATGGCACTTGGTTTCTGTATCCTGGTAATTGTTAGGGTCCAAGCACAGACGCTGTGGCACCAGCTACTGTATCAGGAGAGCCCTGGCCACTAGCTACCTAGCCCTCACTCAGTCAGCCATTCACACGACCACTCATTCACCCGCATGTTCACAAAATGTTCTATATACTCACTCTCTCAAAAAGAGACTCACATAGTCCGACTGGCTCAGTCACCATCTTCCCCCTTCCCAAAATGCAAGTGTTTCAGATTCCAAAAGTATGGTGTGACAGTTGTGTCCTTGATAGTGTAGACCATATTCCTAACTAGAGACACATAGAAAGAGATAGAGGGAGCTGAGAGAGAGCCAAAAAGAGAGAGAATGACTCACAAAAGAGGAATCATCTGAATAAAACTGTTGAGTTTTCAGTTCTAGAAATACCTGTACTCAGTGAAGAATCATTAAGTCAAGTGAGGAGTATAAAACCTGTTCATTCAAATTATGAACATGTTTCTTGGAGGCAGTTTTTGACCCATCACAAGTTTGATTAGCTTTTACATCCAAGGAAGTGAGATTCCTCAGCAAGTGATTAACTTACCATATTTCCAATAGATAGGCTGAAATTCCTAGAGAATTTCCAGAACACTCAGACAAAAACTTCATTGAGAATCTTTTGCATTCATAGATAGTAAATGAAAAAGTCTGTTGAGTAAACTACTTGGGTTACAAAGATCAGTGTAAATATAGGGTTTCATAGAAGAGAGTCTTTTGTGAGGACTAGTCTGTTCATTTAGTAACGTCAAAATCAACTCTACTGGAGTAGCTTCCAATGTGTGGAATTTGGCATTCTTCTAGCGTTGTGAGAAACAAACAAAGCATGAACTCCCTGGGGTTTCACTGCCCTGTTAGCAAAAATATCTGATCTGGTAATTTCCAGTGTTTCAAAGGAAATATTCCTCTGGTATTATTTTTAATATACACATTCTCCTGGTAGAGATAGTAAGAGGCTTCTAAAAATTGAAGTTGATAATTGTATAAATATGTAGGGAAAACAATCTTAAACTATTGGTGAGAGGAGTGGATATCATACATGAATCCTTCTCAGTATTCTGTCACATCTAAATGCAATAGGACAGAGGATGGTATTGGATAAAAATTTCAATGTTTATCCTCCAGCTACTGAGTCACAGGCAATAATGCATGTATCCTAGAACTAAGGAATAACAATGCCATGGTACTAGTAGAATATATGTTCCAAGGGATTCATATATTTATTTTAAAAAATTCAATAATTTTGGTGTAAAGATGCTCGTTTTCAAATATATGTGGAAGATTGTGTTAGGTAGTATCAATGTAGCATTTGAGTTTCAGTTATACATTGCATAATTTTTTAATACAGATTCCTGTTAATGTTTGGCACATCATAGGTTTGAGACACAAAAAAGAGCAGGTTTTCACCAACTGAAAGTCTTCTGTCAAGTAATAGCTCAAGTCATCATTAAAACAGTTATGCTGTAAATAAAATATGCAAATAAATCAATGAGTGGAAGCTGGAGAATATTTACCTAAATGTGTCCAAATGGCTTTTGGTACTTGGTTCCTAACTACATCCACCATTAGGGTTTTCCAGAATGATGTTTCTTACTGATTGCACCTAAGCAATAATCAACGCTTACTGTCCTTAAGTTTCCCCAAGGTGTTTATTTGAGATAATATCCGAGTTTTCGAAATCAGGTAGAGTTACTTAATAGAAAAATATGGATAATATACATTTGCAATAATCCGACACATATTATTTGAATAATACACATTGTTTGACATTTTATTTCATTACTTTAAGTCATGGGATAACCATTACTGTTATAATGATGTCCTTAAATCTCTCGGGAGTTTGATATTCTGAGAGCTCAGATGATGTTATAACCCAGGCTAAGGTCACAGGTGTGTCATGATGACCTGATGGATCAGTGTCTTTAAGCTTCCATGGATCATTGTTTACACTGACTTCTTCTTTCACATTGTTGCAGAGTAGGTGAATAATCCTAGGTGGTGACCAGGTTCATAGTGCCATGAACAAAGAAGTGGATTAAACACTCACAGTGACAAAGGGAGCTAAAGCAAAGAGCAGGTTATTTTTGTTTTTTGCTTGTTTTCTTGTTTTTAGGAGTCAGACCAGAGCAGTACATACCAAATTAAAAAAGATGTAGTGGGCTTGAGCTGGAGTAGCTAAATAGCAGTTAGTTAAACAAAGCCAGCCCTTTTATATATTTTCAATGGAAAAGTAGCCTCTATTTTGCAAGCATGCAAAAATGACAGTTTGAAAAACATTTTTGGGGTTAAATATAGCTCCTGAGGGAAGAGTGATACTAGAGGTCACTGAGTGTGTCTCTGCCCACCATCCAAAAATTTTAAATGTATGTATAAGATGCAGTTCATATGCATTAGCCCTTAACTAGCTCTGTTTAATGGACAGGATACAGGGAGCTCTAGCAAGTTCCTTTTGTGCATGTGCCATACCTGAGGTATAAGTGTAATGGCCTTACAATTTTGTCCCAGAAATGCATGTGACAAATTGTCCTGGGAGGTTGTTAAAAATTTATTTTCAGTACAGAATGCTCCTTATGTCTTGTCTTTGGACATTGATTAATGCAGTAAGCTTATGGATTATCTTCTTTTCCCATGAGTTCTTATCTGTTGAGGCTAAAATTCTAGTCTGCATCCTATATCCTGCCTCAATGTTGTCAAAAAATCTGAGATGGAGGAGGCTTCTAATAGTTTGTTAACATGCCCATTTTGATTCTATTTCCAGAACATGCAAGAAAGCCTTTGTTACAAAACATCTCAAAGACATGCACTACTCTGAAAGCGTATGGGTTTTCCCCTGGCATTTGTTTTTCGGAAAACCTTAATAAATAAATTTATTAACATCTCCTACCCTGATTTTGCATCAGGCAGTGAATTATACGGTACAAGAAAGCTTATATTGTAATATAAATTTCTGATTAATTTTATTGTTTAGACATGTCATTAAAAAGTAATATTAGGTCAATGTGCTCAATGGAAGTGGCAAATAAATTTATGGGATTTACACAATACTCCATTTTAATATAAAACTGTTTTCAGGGTAATCTGTGTATTCAGCCATGTTGCTGTCCTCTCTACTGTGTACCACAAGTCAATTTAGATCACACGTTGAAAGAGGGATAATTTTACAATCATTTTAGCTTCATGCCTCCTGAGTATTATGTGAGGTTATTTTAGCAGAAAGTGAAAAGAAATAAAGAAATAGAAAGAGAGAGAGAGAGAGAGAAACTTGATTTGATGGGAAAATCACAGATTAACAATATCAGAAACCTGTATGTGAGAGTTTCCAGACCTGGATAAGTCAACAGTATATGGACTCAGGTAGTTACTTGGATAGTGAATTTTAACCACAGAAACTTAGTGTTTCAAGTTCATTCTCAAGTTGACACCTATCATGTGTGGACATGGTGACTTCAGTCCCAAGAGTCATACAAAGATATGAAAATGGACTTCCAGAGGGAGGAGAAGATTCTTCTGTAATCATCTATGAAGGACCAGAAAAGCCACAAAAATCATCTCCCAACCTCCCTGAATAGAATTACATCTAATGCTCCATGGACACCAATCATGATAGGCATAACAAGAATGTGACAATGACACCAACCATTTTTATTTCATAAAGTGGAGAGACACTGACAAGAAATTTTTGAAAAAATAAATTTTATTATATTCAAATCAGTACTTACATCTTCTCTGAATATTTCTGAGTGATACTGATTTTCATCCCTACTCTCAATATTTATGACTGAAGTTCCATGAGAATCCAGAGAATAACAACAAAATCATTGCAGTGAAACTCTAGATATTCATCATCATTAAACTGAAGTCAGACAATTTATCTTCTGAGCACAGTTTTTACTCAAAATACAATATGTTTCTAATTTTTTTTAATGATTCAACAAAGACACCTTATCTTCCATAAATATCTGGCCTTCAGTTTCTCGGAGTTCATACTCTTTGCTTAATTTCTTTTCTAAACACCTTACAGAGATGAAAATAAGCTGTCAGATGCGAACTTCTCTTAAATCTCAACATATCTACTGCTTCATTCAATTCTTCTTCTAGACATGATAACTGACTTCTCTTGGCCTATTCATTTCTGATAACTTTAAAGAAAATATCTTTTAAATCTTTACCTTTGCTTTTTTGTCTGTGACAAATTTAGGAGGGCTTTTCCACTGGCTTTAGGACGTAATCTAATGTCCTGTCACATATGTTGCTAATAAAACCCACAAAGTTCTTTAGATATTTGCTTTTCCACCAGAATGATTATTTATTTTCTTAAGGTGAGCATACCCTGGAATCTCATTCACATCTCCAACAATGTGTGCCCACCTATTATATTTCCTCATCTGTGAGTGTGGGTCCATATTATGTAACAAGTTCATTATTTCCCTGAAGCCATGAAACAGTTCTTTTGCAACTGCTCAAACAAAGGCCCGATAAACCACACGGTTAATAATGTTAGATGATGTGTGTTCTCTCACCTGGTTTTGGATGTTGAGTCTGTCCCTTCCTCTTTGCTGTCCAAATAAAGTAAGCCAACCTGTCCAGCTTCTGACAAAAGGATATAGTTTGTCCTTTTACTCTGATTCACTCAACTGGATAACTCTCTTGCTACCACGTTCATGGAGTAAATTACTTAACTACTTAACTGATGAATGAATATTGATTACCAACGTAGTAATATTCCATATTAAATGCTTTATTCAAGTAAGGAAATATTTGAAATTGCTTTTCAAACACAGATTAATCTGAATTGGTTCGTTTAGGTGTGAGCAAACTAGGCTTGAGCATGTTCGACCTGTCCTTATCAAAGGTGTGACTTTCCAAGGAAGGACCTGTGTTCCTTGTGCACTCTAGCAGTGAGAGCTCACAGAGGTACTAACATTAGTGAAGAGAATATCCGCAAGTACTGACCTCCTATTAGAAAGTTTACGTATAATATCACCACAATTCCCAATCTATAACTTTTGAAACAGAAAAATAGACAGTTCAGGTCACATCTTTGGAGTCACACATTGAGAGCAACAGGGTATATGAGCCATCACTTTTCATAAGATATCAAACATTATTCCAAGAATCACAATGTCTCTAGAAAGCAACTGGCTGGTGCTTTTACTTGGAGGCCCTCATCATTCTGCAAATAGATACCTGTACACACATGTATATTGTAGTACTCTTGGCAACGGCAAAAATATGGACTCAACTGTGCTGCCCATCAAAAGTTGACTGGAGTTTTAAAATGTGGTATATATACCACATGGAAAATTTTGCAGCAATAAAGGAGTACAAAATTATGAATTTCTCAGCAACTTGAATGGATTTAGAACCTATAATACTCAGTTATCTATCACAGAAACAAAGAATTTAGTACCACTTGTTCTCACTCATAAGTGGATGCAGAACAATTATTATAGTACTAAAGAAAGGGATTGGGAGTAGCTGAACATTGACAGGGGAGGGATACATCATCAATAAGGCTACCTGATCTCAAACCAGGCAAAGTGGGGACAAAACACAGGTCCATGCCTGGCTAGGTGGCTCAGCCTGTAATCCCACGCTTTGGGAGGGTGAGGTGAGTGGATTGCCTGAGCCCACGAGTTCGAGACCCGCCTGGGCAACTTGGCGAGACCTCATCTCTACAATAATTTAAAAAATCAGCCTGGTGTGGTAGCGCATGCCTGTAATTCCGGCTACTTGGAAGGCTGAGGCAAAAGGATCGCTGGAGCCCCGCAGGTCAGGCTGTGGTGGCCGGGAACGGCCACCGCACTCCAGTCTGGGGGACAGTGAGACTCCAACTCAAAAAACAAAACAAAACAAAACAATACAAAAAAACCAAAAAGCAAAACAAAACAAAACAAAAGACAGGTCCAAACTTTATCTATACAATGACCATATGTATACCTAATCCTGAATTTTACTCCACATCTTTAAAATAAATTTTGTAAAGGCTTGCTTCCCTGTAACATTGATATGCTGATCACCCACATTTCCCCATAAATTTGATGAGGAAAACAACTCCAAGTTAAAAACCCATGGAAGCCCTATTGGTTCATTTTCTTTCCTGGGACCATGGAATCAGCCTGAAGACTCTATGTTCAGACGTACCTTTCGGCTTTCACCTGAATAATTCTTATAAATATTGAGGACCATTTAGACGGAGCACTGTCCCGCCCCATCACATGCTTTTATCCATTGTCCTTCAGAAACCCACAGGCATAACTTTTGTCTTCCACTATCTAAACTCCCACTAAATCTAGCCTTAACCTAATAATAACGTAGATTCTGAGTCTTGCTTACTTTTCTCCAGGGTTTTCCCAGTGCCAAGTGCTGGGAAGATACTCAATAAAGATTGATCATCAATGCACAAAACCCCTCATTTTTCTCTAGTGTGTTATCATGCATCCAGTCTATGGGGAAACGTGTAATTTCAGATGACACAGGCTCTACAGCTGAACAGAACTGTGAACTGTGTGCCAAAATCCTGCTGAACCAAGCCTTCTCTAATATCACCCTCCTCATATCAGTGAACATCCAGATGGTTCCATCAACTGTATAACACTGGGTTGAACAAGCTTGTGATTGGCTTAATCAGGCAGAAGTCAGAAAATTGGATGTTTAGGTTGGTAACTGCTGTCATCACTGATGCCTCCGGATAATTTTAAATAAATGAAACAATATGAACAACAAAAAAGCAGAAAGCACGACTATGTCTTGAATATCTTTAAAGTCTGAGAGCTGTATTGGTGAAAGTGCTCTGAAAGGCATTTTGGGATACAAAGTTCTACAGCATGAAGGAAAATTGAAGGAAAATTTACTAAGCACATGATGACTGATGAAGGAGAAATTTGGTAACATTCAACATTCTCTCTAGATGCTCCTGTGTGGGTAACTGTATGAGATAGCTCCTGTATATAAAAATATGGGTGAGCTTGGTCCTCCTTGTCTTTTAATAGTCTTTATGGTTGGTTTCCTTCCTTCCTTTCTCCTCCTCCTCCTCCTCCTCCTCCTTCTTCTTCTTCTTCCTCCTCTTCCTCTTCCCTCCCTTCCCAAATTGATATCTCATCCTTTTATACAACACCTGCAATATAAATATATATATATATAATATAGTAAATATATATATATATATTTACTAACAGAAAACCACTGCTAGTATTATATGTTTACCTATAAGAGAACCTTCTGAGGTACAAACTAGTTGTTTGCTCATATGTCATAATTAACATTAATTTCTAGTGAATAAGTAGCAACTGGCATGATGTGAGAACTCATGGGCGTCCCCACACCTGAAAAACTTTCAGGAAACCATATAGGTATATTCTCTCTAGGTCTGAATTAGGATGGACTAGTAACTAATAAAAATACCAGGAACAATCTCTAGCAAAATCTACAGGAAAATGGTTCCTCCAGACTTTATACTATATGGAAAAAGAAAAAGTTACCTGATTTTAGTCCTCCAACATCCAGGTTTCCATTGTCATGCAAATACATGTACCTAATAGGGTTAAAATTCAATACAATATCGGAGATGTTGAATTCGGGTGGAGAGTAAAGTAAATAGCTAAAATGTTGCTTGACCAAAGGAGACACTTTGTAAATTTCACAGCCCAGAGTAAGAAGTTTACGGAATAACTGAGATTCAATTGTGAAACTATGTAATGCTCCCATGCACCACAAATACCAATTTGCCAATGTAATTAATCTAGATATAAGTGAACTTGTAGCAATTCACAAAGTCTGCCTTAGAAGGATAACTTGGGAAAACCCAAGGGAAATGAGAGATAAAATGTGAAAGACACTACAGCAATTTGAAGCCTCTGATATCAACACGATTGTGATCAAGATCAACATCCTCCCTCATTAACTTCATATTCATTTCTCCTGGGAAAACTGCATATTCCCCAAGTGAGAATAGTTCAACTCCACACACATGTGCTTCCCAAGTCTCCACTTGTGATTTGTTATCTTTAGATCTAGTTGACAAAGTATGTCTCACATTCAAGCCTAGAGTAGATTTTGTGTGTGCTTCCCATGAGTGCAATCAAAACCAGTGTGTGTGTGTGTGTGTGTGTGTGTGTGTGTGTGTGTGTGTGCACTTGTATAATTGGAATGCTAGACCTGTAATGCCCTTTGATATGCAGGCATCTGCCCTTGCAGGTATTCACAGAAACAATATTTAACTGGAACATCTTACAGAGTTATGAGGCTCCACCAAAGCCCACAAAAGTTTCAGGGGCCACCAGGATTCCACTGATACAGAGCATCTGGCAATCCAGGAAAGGGAATGAGTGGTGGTTTGAAAGAATTCTTGTGTCAACCAGCAGAATTCAATAGGTTTAGTAAGGTCATTCCTTCATTTTAATAGATGATGTGAGAAGTGTCGGAAGTCACTGAAGGAACACTATGAACCAGGGCTCAGTCACTTGATACTTGTCTAGAGACCCTGAGAGAAGCATACTCTTTGAGCCATGAGGATACCTTCTTACAGGGTTGCAGAAGAGATGCAAGGGGTGACATGGTCCACCCAAATCCATTCCAGACTTGGAGCAGGTGCACTTGAGGCTGGGGAGGGGTTTACTTAAAGGGCTCGTTTTTATTCTTTTTCAATACAGCAAGCTAAATAAGAGTCCAACAAGTTTTTATGTGGCTATAAATATTGTCTTCTGCTAGGAACATTTACATCCCTCTAGAAGGCAATAAGTGCAATATTCAAAGGCAAGTTTTTTGGACTGTAGATATCTTCCTAATGAGCACATAAAGAATAAGCGTGAATGAATCCAATAAATGGGTGCCAAATCGTGGTTTTCAGTCTGATACCCGTAATGAGACATTCAGATTCCAGGGCTATGTAATTTTTCCTAAGTTCGGTGTGTGACAGTGTGTGACAGGGTCACAAATGTGGCAGATGTATAGAACAAATGAATCTGAAGTCAACATATAAAGATGAAAAATCAATAGATCTCAATAGCATGTATTTAAGAGAATTTCACTGTGTGTTGATAATAAAACCAAATTTTATCCAAAATATAATATTCTTTACAAGATTTTGGAAATATCAGTTCACCAAAGTTACAAAGAATTCCTACTGTAATGGAATTGGAAACTTCACTCCAATCATGCATGACAGGGCTAGTCTTTAAGGCAATTTTTTAAGAGAAGCCTGGGAAGGCAAGACACACAGACAAGAGCTGAAGAAACTGTCTCAGCCCATAGTATTTCTGAAACATTCACATGGGAAAAGTGTTAACTTCCTCCAAGTGATCACTAGGCTATGCTTCTGTTAAAGGAACCAGGATGGGGGTATAGACACCTGCTAGGGTTGCAAAAAGTGATGGTCCTATATGATTCAGGTGGTCTCCGTACTAATAAAATATAGGTCCTATTGAGAAGTGTGTTCCGAGAGTAATTGTTCTTCAGTGTAAGAGATCTGTGTACACAGAGTTCAGGGAATGACAGTGGTCACATATCCAAAAAGCAAGATTAGGATGTAGATGTCAACATAATACTGTGACATAGTACATGTGTCATCTAGTTTCTCTTTTTCAAGTTGGGACAGATCTTAGGATATGAATTGCCTGACTCATGAGTGTGCAAATGACCTGATTTCTTCAGTGTTAAATATTGATACATATGTTCCCTCAGGGAACACCCCACAACAAATCTCACTCTAGAGAATCCCCTGTGAGCACAGCTCTTATCAATGGGTTGTACCTGGAGGAACTTCTTCTGTGTGGCAGCAGCTACAGGTTAGGGGATCGCCAGTCCTAGGGTTGAGGAAGGGATCAAGACCATTCAAGGGGAATTTCATCCTCTTGTGTCTCCTCTCCACAGGTGTCCACTCCCAGGTCCAGTTGAAGACTAGTACTGAGGTGGGAAAGCCTGGGGCTTCAGTGAAGGTCTCCTGCAAGGCTTCTGGATACATTTTCACCACCTACTATATGTATTGGATGCAACAGGTTTCTGAAAAAGGGCTTGAGTGGAGGGGAAGTGTTGACACTAAAGATGGTGCCACAAACTATGCTCAGATGTTCCAAGGCAGAGTCACCATGATTGGTGACACATTTATGAACACAAGCTACAAACATGGAGTTGAAAAGTCTCAGTCTTGAGGACACTGCCATTACATTATTGTGTGAGAGACACAGTGTGAAAACCACATCCTGAGAGTTTTACAAACCCTGAGGGGGAAAAAGGTGTCCTGGGGCTGAGGTAGTGACAAGAATTATGAAGTTGAATATTTTTTAAGAATATGGTGTTAATCTATTGGAGTAAAGAAATAATATAAATGTGTATACATGATAATTACATGTGAAATTTTACCTACTACTCTTGCTCTGCAACATCATTTAAATTTTCATTCATGGAGTAGGAAAGAAATTCAGTTAAAAAAACTGATATGAACATTCTCTTCAAGATATCAGTGAGAACATGAAACTTTGAATCAGTTTTGCAAATATTTTGAAAAACAATCTGCTTGATCACATTTTTGCTCTACCAAAAATTGTTAAATTGCTTTCATTTTATGAACTTTCCCATACTGCCAGCAATGCAAAATACTTACTTTTCCTCTACAGATTGATTCTAAATTTGCATCATCAATGTTGTCTACTTTAACCATTCCAACTGGACAACAGTAGTATTTCATTCTATAAAGACACTTTTTTATCATGAAAATTCATACAGAAATATTTTTAAATAGCTTTTGAAGAAGTGTGTGTCCTAATGTGAAAAATATTTAATTTTAAATTTATGTTTTTAAATATATTTCAGATAAAAATATGTCTCACATACAATAACAATGAGATAATATAATAAATAATTAATTAAAGAAGTATGCTTTGAATTTCATTAAAGTTTAAAGCAGGGATGGGTGGGAAGATGGTGGCTGAGGCAACCAGACTATGTGAATCCTGGTGTGAGTAAGTATATGGAAAATTTTGTGTGCCTGCTGGTTAGTGAGTGGACAGGTAAGTGGCTGAATGAGTAAGGCCTAGGGAGCCAGCAGCTGTGGTTGTCCTGGTGCATTGGCGCATGTTGCAGCTGCTAGGATTGAAACCTAGTGATTCCTGTTGTGCAGAAATTGAATGCTATTTCCTTAAGTCAACAAAACACTTCCTGGGAACACAATTCTGGGAGAGACTAACTAACGGGTGCTTGTGAGCAAGTGACCAAGGCCCTTGTGGTGCAGCAGTGGGTGCTTTGGCTTCTCTGCTTGATCCCTGGTGCTTCCCAAGTCGCAAAAGGTAAGTGCCAATTTTTTTTAATGGACAAAAGTTTTATTTGAAGAAGTGGCAGGGGGAGACTACTGGTTCCAGGCTCAAGCTCACCACTGCTGCATGAGAGACTGCTCACTCCAGGCTTTGCTTTAGCATTTCAGTGCCTGGTCAGACACTGGCAGCAGTGGCTCCAGAGGAAGCTCAGAGACAGAGTCTCATCAGAGGGGTTGAGAGAGTTTCCCCACACCATCTTGAAGGTGGGGCAGAAAAAAGCTCCGACTTGCTCACCATGGAGCGGGAGACCCAGTCTCTACAACTGGTGAACCAACTGCTCAGTGTTGATTGTAACCAGAGTGGATTTCCTGAAAGCACAAAATTCAGAGAGATCTGACGTGTGCTAGGACTCAGGCACCCCACCACCACCCCGATCCATCCATAGCACAAAGGCCAGTAAAGGACCAGAAAGAACTCCAAAGAGAAGAGTGAGACAGAAGAACATCTCACCCATAGTCCTTCTTCAAAATAGAACAAACTGAGATCCTGGATCAGGAAAGAATAAAGGGCTGAGCAAACGTCAGAAGGGAAAGCCTCTCCCCCTGACACTGAATAAATGAACAAAAGAGAAAAGCAAGAGACATGTCACAAATGAGGGGGAAAAAAGGAGACCAAAAGCAGTTTCTAGTGCAACAAAGAGAAATCTCCTGAAAAATCAGAACTTGGAGCCCACAAATGGAAGTCAGAAATGACTGGCCCCAAAATACAACAGATTTTAGGGAATGGATGGAAAGAGTGAATAAGACTCCAGAAAGACAAGATGCAGCACTGAAAGAAGTTGTAACAGAGATTTTAACAAAACAATTTGCATCCAGGAAATAAATAGTAAGATGGCAAGCATGAAAAGCCGAATGAATCTAGCCAAAAAAAGAATCTCCGAACTTGAAGTACAGAACATGGAATTAAACCGATATGTAAAAACATGGAAAGAAAACTCAGAAAGAAATTACAAAGCCTAGAAGAGCTGTGTGATTATACCAACAGGCCGTACCTATGCCCCATTGGCATCCCAGAAGAAGAATGGTAAATGGAGAACAACTTGTAGCAAGTGTTTCAAGAGGTAATCAAAGAAAACATTTCCCATCTCATTAGAGATGTGACCTTTCCAAACAAAAGAGATAAAAAGAACCCCACAAGACATCAAACGAGAAGATCAACCCCAAGACACATAGTAACTCACCTACTCAAAGTATGTATAAAAGAAAAAATGTCTAAAGGCAGCAAGAGAGAAAGGTCAGACTACCTACCAAGGAAAAGCAATCAGAATAGCAGCAGACTTGTTGGAAGAAACATTACAAGTAAGAAGGGACTGGAGTGCAACATTCAAAGTCCTCAAAGATAAATAATTTCAACCAATAATTTCTTATCCTCTCAAGCTCAGCTTCATCAGTAATGGAAAGTTAAAATATTCCCAGACATCCAATCCCTGAGAGGTTGTGCAAATTTCCTAATCAGCTCTACAGGAAACACTTAAAAAGGTATTAAATCCAGAAGAAAGAAAAAAAGAATGACCACACACTTCCAAGAGAATAGTTGAGCATAGAATCAGCAGACAATACTGCACAACAAGAAACTTGAAAACACACATATACATTAACCCCAAAGACAAATGAAAACAAGCAAAGAAAAAGCTTTATAAAAGCCTCTTGACAGGGATAAACAAACACATTTTAATAGTCAGGCTTAATATGAATGGACTAAATACCCCAATCAAAAAAAAAAACAGAATGATAAACTAGATAAGAAACCATGACCCAATGGTTTGTTGCATCCCGGAAACCAATCTCACTACAAAGGATGCACACAGACTCAAAGTTTATGGATAAAAAATAAGTTTCCAGGCAAATGGATCGCAAAAGAAGGCAGGAGTCACGATCTTAACATCAGATAAAACAACCTTTAAGATATTAGAAATTTTAAAAGTTACAAAATGGCACGCCATAATGATAAAAGTTTCAA
This sequence comes from Tarsius wallacei, assembly GCA_963574415.1. Classification (NCBI taxonomy): domain Eukaryota; kingdom Metazoa; phylum Chordata; class Mammalia; order Primates; family Tarsiidae; genus Tarsius; species Tarsius wallacei. The sequence goes on from CAUYQG010154489.1 coordinate 18,323, forward strand.
TCCATCAAAAATAAATATCCATCCTAAACATATATGCACATAAGAAAAGAGCTCCAGCATTTATAAAACAACTACAGAGTAAACTAAAAAAAAATATTGATTCCATCACTATTATACTGGAGGAATTGCATACCCCACTAAAAGTTCTAGATAGATCATCGAGGCAGAAAATCAGCAAGGAGGTCCAGAACCTAAACTTGACACTTGACCAAATGGACTTTAGATACCTATAGATCATTCCACCCAACAACAACAGAATGTACATTCTACTCAACAGCACATGGAATGTACTGCAAGATTGATTGTTCCATGGCCATAATTCAAGCATAAACAAATTCTATAAGGTTGAAATATTGCCATGCACCTTCTCAGACCACAGTAGAAAAAAAGAAATATCAATGCCAACAAAATTTTCCCAGAGCCCATAAAGACATGGACACTAAACAGCATTCTGCTGAAAACCTGTTGGGTCGACACTGAAATCAAAGCAGAAATTGAAAGATTCCTGAAAACAAGAAAAAATGAAGAAACATCTTAACAAAACCTCTGGGATGCCATGAGAGTAATTCTAAGAAGGACATTTATATCTCAACAAACACACTTAAAGAAAATGGAAAGATCACCAGTTGAGAGCCTAACAAATCACCTAAAGGAGCTAGAAAGAGAAAACCACCAAAACCATACTTTTAGCAAAAGAATTCAAATCCCAAAATAAGAGTTCAAATACTGGACACAGAAGACAACAATGTCATAGGACACATCAAGAAAAATAAAACCTGATTCTTTAAAAAAATTAACAAGATTGATGAATGCCTAGCCAGAAAGACCAAGAAAGAGAGAGAAACAGGCCAAATAAGCACAATCAGAAATGTAAAAGATCAAATCAGAATGGACTCTGAAGAAAGACAAAAGATCATCAGAAATTACTATGTACATCTATATGGAAACAAACTTGAGAACCTAAATTGAATGGAGCACTTTCTGTAATCACCCAACATCCTTAGGTTGAAACAAGAAGACACTGAGACAAAAAATAGACCCATAACAACCCAGGAAATGACATTATTCAATGAAAACTACCTACAATAAAAGCCCTGGACAGGATTAATCCAGGAGAATTCTACAAAACGTACAAGGAGGTGATGATATCAATCCTATTAAAAGAATTCCAGGCAATTGAGAAAGATGAAATTCTCCCCAAATCATTTTATAAAGCTAAAATCACAATGATACCCAAACCGGGTAAAGATCCAAAAAAAAATGATAACTGCAGGCCAATATCCCTTTTGAACATAGATGCAAAAATTCTCAACAAGATTCTAGTAAATCGGATTCAAAAACACATCTCAAAAATAGTCCCTAATGACCAAGTAGGCTTCATCCACAGGATGCAGTGCTGGTTCAACTTTCACAAAACCATAAATGTAATTAAATACATCAATAGATGTAGAAACTTGAACCACAAGATTATATCATTAGATGCAGAAAAACCTTTGGATAAAATTCAGCATCCCTTCTTGATAAAAATCTTCAAACACCTAGTCATAGAAGAAATATACCTCAAAATTGTAAGTGCCATCTAGGATAAACACACCACTAACATATTGCTAAATGGACAGAAACTGGAACTATTTCCCCTGAAACCTGGAGCAAGACAAGACTGCCAGTCTCATATCTCTTGTTCAACATCGTGTTGGGAGTCCTAGTCAACGCAATTAGAATAGAAAAGAAAAGAATAAAGGGTAAGAAAATAGGAAAAAAATAGGTCAAGTTATCCCTCTTTGCTGAGGATATGATGCTATACCATGAAAATCCAAGCAAATCAGTCAAAAACCTGCTTGCACTGATAAAGGACTTTGTCAAAGTCTTGGGGTAAAAAATTAATGTGCAAAAGACGGTTGCAAACTTATATGTATACACCCAAAACAAGCTGGCAGAGAACCAAATAAAAAGAACAATCCCCTTAACAATATCAACAACCAAAAAAACCCAAAATACCTCAGCATCTTCCTAATCAGAGAAATGAAAGACCTTTACAATGAGAACTTCAAAACTTTGTTCAAAGAAATCCAACAAGATACAAACAAATGAAAAAATATTCCATGTTCAGGGTTATGAAGAATCAACAATGTTAAGATGTCCATTCTTTCCAGTTCTGCACAACTGTGCCCAGCTTCCAACTTGGGACTTAGGGTAGTCACTTCAAATGGGCAGAAACAGAAGCCCCTTGCTCCTCCCTCATGCTAGACTGGACGAAGACAAGTCGGATCTGATTGGCAGACATGACAGACAGCAATCTGACTGAGTTGAAATCTGATCTTTCCACTATAGGCCTGGGATATCTGGCTCTAGCTGTGACCAACACTACCAGTCAGTGATGAGAGCTAGAGATCAGAGCTGAAAGGACGTTGGACTCACAGGAATGATCTCAGAGCAAGCTTGATCCATTGTTTTTACTTTTTTTAAATTTTTAATCATGGTCTGTTTGGCTCATTTTTGTTTGTTTTGTGCTTTACTCTCCTTTTTCTCTCTGTCTTTGATAACGTTTTTGTACTTGCCTTCTTTCTGCTATTTTACTGATTTCTCATTTTTTTTTTTCTTTAGACCTCCTGTTTCTGTAGGGGAATTGTAGACCTATAGGAAGGTTGGATGGCTTGTGTGTTTGTATAATTGTCTGTATATTTTAGTTTTTGTTTTACTCTTTTCTGTCTTGTGTCTCTTTTTATATGTTAGTCAGTACATTTGTCTGTTATCCCTTACTCTTCTCTCTCTCCAGTTTCCTCTTCCTCCTCCTACTCTGTTGCACTCCTTTCCTTTTTCTTTCCTCATTTTGCTTTATAAAAGCAACATACACCCCCAATGCATGGACAGATTGCAAGGCAGTGAGAATGGAGTTCCAAGGTAAACATAAATTGTCAATGGAAATTGGGATCTGCAGAAAAATTTTAAATCACAGGCCCCCCCCAACTAAATCTCAAAACTGCAAAATGGTATAGCCCCAACCCACAGTTCAACCTCAGAATTGAACAAAGCTAGAGGATTCACATCAGGAAGTATAGGAGATTGAGCAATCAGAAGTAAAAGCCACCACACCATCCCTGAAAAAAAGAATTAAAGAGGAGGGAGAAAACCGTGGGGAGGAAAATCTACACAAATGAAGAACAACCCAAAGAAGAATATGTGTCACACACAGCCCCCTGGGATATCAGTCACTGAGAAAACAGACTTTGGAATGCAAACATTGAAATGCCCCGAGAATGAAGGGTTGCACACTACAAACCCAGATATCAAGACATTAATAGAGAAAATGAAAAGAACTGAGGAGAGGCAAGAGGAAAATAGGAGGGAGTCGACAACCGACATAATAGCAGCAAAGAATACTGTGATCCAAATAAATAACAAAGTGACGAGCATGGCAAGTAGAATTAGCCAAGGAGAACAAAGAATCTCAGAGCTTGAGGCCCAAAATACAGAATTAACCCAAACTGTCAAAAACATAGAAAAAAAGCTAAAAAGACAGAACACAATCTTCAAGAGAGGAACAATCATTTCAAGAGGTTGAACCTAAGAGTAATTGGACTTCCTGTGGCAGAAAGAGAGACAGAGACCACTCTGGAACAAACTTTTTATGAAATCAATCAAGAAAACTTCCTGCATCTCATTAGTGATGCGAAAATTCAAACACAAGAGACCCAGAGAAAAACCTAAAGACAAAAAATGAGAGCAACAAATGCCTGACACATAGTAATTCACCTAAACAAAGTAATTATAAAAGAAAAAATTCTAAATGTAGCAAAAGGAAGTGCTCAGACTACCTACTGGGGAAGACAAACTAGAATAGCAGCAGATTTATCTACAGAAACACTTCAGGTTAAGGTAGCACGGAACCAAATCTTCGAAGTTCTCAAAGATAAACAATTTCAGTCAAGAATAAACTGCCCAGTAAACTAAGCTTCATCAGCAAAGGAAAAGTAAAATCTTTCCCAGACATTCAATCCCTAAGATGTTATGCTGCCTCTACACCACCTGTACAAGAAACACTTAAGAAATTCTTAAAGACAAAAGAAAAGGAAAAAAGAGTGACAACGTTCTTTGCAAGACTGCAGGAAGATTGAAAATACACACTAATCAACCCAAAAATCAAAAGAAAAACAACAAACAGGAACAACAACAACTCTATAAGGTCCTTATGACAGGGATAAACTCTGGCATTTCAATAACTATCCTGAATTTAAATGGAATAAATGCACCAAAGAAAAAGATAGAATGGCAAAATGGGTAAAAGATCATTTGGCAATGATATATCTTCTCCAAGAGACTCATCTCACCAGAAAGGACACTCACAGACTCAAAGTACAAGGATGGGAAGCAAAATTTCAGATGAACAGAACACAAATGAAAGATAGAATGATGATCTTAATATCAGACAAAACACCCTTTAAACCAACAAAAATTTTAAAAAGATACAGAAGATCACTACCCAATGATAAAACTGTTCAATTCAGCCAGACTTGGTGGCTCAGCCTGTAATCCCGCACCTTTGGGAGGATGAGGTGAGGGGATTGCCTGAGCCCGCGGGATCGAGACCTGCCTGGGCAGGCGAGACCTCATCTTTACAATAAATCAAAAAATTAGCCAGGCGTGGTAGCACACGACTGTAGTTCCAGCTACTTGGAAGGCTGAGGTGGAAGGATCGCCGGAGCCCAGCAGGTCGAAGCTGTGGTGGCTGGGAGCGGCCACTGCACTCCAGCCTGAGCGACAGAGTGAGACTCCAACTCAAAAAAAAAAGGTTCAATTCCCCAACAAGAATTACCTATCCTAAAAATATATGCACCAAACATTGGAACACCAACTTCTATAAAGCAGCTTCTAAAAAAGCTATTGACTCTAAAACTATTATAGCTGGGGACTTTAATACCCCACTCACAACCCTGGACACATCATCAGGACAAAATATCAGCAAGGAGACCAGGAACCTCAGTGTGACTCTAGAACAAATGGACTTAATTGATACCTACAGAATACTCCACCCAATGACCATAGAACATACATTCTACCTATCACAGCACACGGAACATATTCTAAGATATACCCCATCCTTGGCAATAAATCAAGCCTAAACAAATTTCATGAAATTGAAATTTTACCATGAACCTTCTCAAACCATAGTAGAATGAAAATAAATATCAACAACAACAAAGCTCCCACAAACCTCACAAAGACATGGACACTAAACAGCATGTTGGTAAGCAACTCCTGGGTCATCAAGGAAAACAAAACAGATATTAAAAGATACCTGGAAACAAATGAAAATGAAGAAACATCTTACCAAAAGCTTTGAGATGCCATGAAATCAATAGTAAAAGGAGAATTCATATCTCTACATGAAGAAAATGGAAAGATCACAAAGTAAGCGTAACAAGTCGCCTAACGAAACTGCAAAAGCAAGACCATCAAAACCTTAACTTCAGCGGAAGTATCCAGATCATGAAAATAAAATAAAAGCCCAAACCTGGGACTCAGAAGATCATACAAAAAATAAATGAAACAAAAACCTGGTTCTTTGAAAGGATAAACAAGATTGATAGTTCCCTAGCTAGACTGACCAAGAAGAACAGAGAAAAAGGCCAACTACACACATCAGAAACCAAAAGATGAAGTCACATCTGACCCCGAAGAAACACAAAAGATTATCAGAGACTACTATGTACACTTGTAAGAGAAACAAACTTGAAAATCTAAAGGAAATGGAGGATTTTCTGACATCACACAATCTCCCTAGGTTGAAACAAGAGGAAATTGAGACCCTAAATAGACCAATAATCATCCAGGAAATTGACTGTGTCATAAGAAAATTACCTGTCAATAAAAGCCCTGGACCAGATGACTTTCCAGCAGCATTCTACAAAACATACAAGGAGGAAATGATACCAATTGTATTGAAAGTATTCCAGGCAATTGAGAAAGATGGAACTCCCCCCAAATCAGTATATGAAACTAATATCACATTGATACCCAAGGAAGATAAAGACCCAACAAAGAAAGTGTACTAAAATCCAATCTCCTTGATGAACATAGATGCCTAAATTCTCAACAAGACCCTAGCAAACCGGATTCAATAAAACTTCTCAAAAATCATCTGAGGACTTGGCCTCAGCGGTGCTGCAGTGGGTCCTGCTCAGAGAGTGCGGCTTCTGGACCAAGAAAATTGAAATTCTGGAGTTCTGGTAAGATGGCAATGGCACAGGTAGGACTTTGAGATTCTCCAAATGTGAGTACCCATAAAGACTCTCACTTCTCCCCCTGCCCCCCACCCACCTCCAGCCACACTGGTCAAAGGCCTGGAGAGCCTGGGTCCCATGAACAACCCGACTATAGTGGGCCCACCGCTGCTGCTGCTCTGCCCCAGGTGGCCCCAGGCCCCTGGCTGCCTAAAGCTCCCAGCTCCCTCCCTAGCTACACCGTCTCATCCAGCCCCAAGTTGCCACCACATGAGCAGGCCCTCGGATACCATCTTGTGGAGATCTGGGTTCACTTGCTGGCTACACTGCTCTGCCTGGCACCCAGCTGCTGCCAGCTCCCACTTTGGCTGGGGCACCCAGGCTTGTTTCAGGCTGCGGCAGTCAGTGAAGGACCTTCACACCCGCACCTCAAGCTACTAACTCCAACACTGGCTGAAGCACCCCGTGCTTGGCCCAAAGCCGCTACCGGTGCTCAACCTTGGAGCTCCAGTTACCCGACCTGGCTGAGGCGACCAGCCCCATCTGAAGCCACTGTTGTCCAGGGAGGCTCTAGGTGCCCGCCCCTCAGAGACACCATTTCCATCCCTTGCTGAAGCTCCAGGCATGGAAACAAAAGCTGCCAACAGTGTTCACCCCTTGGAGCTTCCGGTTCCCGACCAGGCTGAGGAACCCAGCCCTGTCTCAAGCCACCATCACCCAGGGAGACTATATGGGCCTGCCCCTCAGAGATACCAGCTCCTTCTCTGACTGAAGCACCCTGTGTATGGCCCAAAGCCAATGCTGGCGCCTGCCACTCAGAGGTCCAGGTGCTTGCCCTGGCTGAAGCAACCAGCTCCATCTCAAGCTACCATCACTGAAGAAGGCCCTAGGTGCCTGCCCCTTGGAGCTCTGGGCCCCGCCCTGGCTGAGGTGCCCAACCCATTCTCAAGATGCCATTGCCC
>CAUYQG010154490.1:0-17235 GCA_963574415.1 Tarsius wallacei
TTATTGAAGAGACTGTCCTTTTCCCAGTGGGTATACTTGGTACCTTTGTCAAAAATCAAATTACTGTACATGCCTGTCTGTGTTCATGTTTAGGTTGTCTATACTGTTTTACTGGTCAATGAGTCTATTTTATGGCCGTACCATGCTGTTTGAATTACCATATGATACTACCATTTTTTTGTTTTGTTTCTTGTTTTTTTTTCTCATGATTGCCTTAATTATTCAGGGGCTTTTGTGGTTCCATATACATATTAAGATGGTTTTGTCCATTTCTATGAAGAACGATATTGAAATTTTGATAGGGATTGCATTGAATCTGTAGATTGCTTTGAGTAGTATGGATATTTAAAAAATATTAATTCTTCCAATCCATGAACATAGGATATCTTTTCATTTCTTTGTGTCTTCACTGATCAAGCCTACTGTTGAAGTGTTCTATTCCATTTTCCATTCAGTCATTGTATTCTTCATCCCTGGAGTTTCTGTTTGTTTTGTTTATTTTTTCTACTTTATCCATATATTCTTGTAGTTCACTGAACTTTTTAAAGAGGATTATCCCAAATTTTTGGTCTGTCATTTCATAGATCTCTCTCTTTGGGGGGTTCATTGTTGGAGCTTTGTTAGTTTCTTTTGGAGGTGTTATGATTTCCTTAATTTTCATAATCATTGTGTTCTTGTATTAGTGTCTGCACATTTGAGGAGACAGCCATTTTTCTGGCTTTTACAATTGTTCTTTGGCAGAGAAAACCTGCGTTTTTGGGATCAAATCTTTTTTTTTTTTTTTTTTCTGGAGTCAGTGTCTCACTGTCGCCCAGGCTAGAGTGCAGTGGCACGCTCACGGTCACCGCAGCCTCGACCTGCTGGGCTCAGGCAATCCATTCACCTCAGCCTTCCAAGTATTTAGAACTGCAGGCATGCACCATCATGCCCGGCTAATTTTTTTTTTTTTTTGGAGGTCTCACCAAGTTGCCCAGGCTGGTCTTTAACCCGTGGGCTCAGGCAATCCTTTCACCTTGGCCTCCCAAAGTGCTGGGATTATAGGCATGAACCACCACACCCAGCCAGGATCAAATCTTAAAAATTGTTGCTCAGATTTAGTGCTTACCATTTAGTGATTCTGGATAGGCCAGCTGGCAAGGACCCTGGGGAGGCAGAGTTTACTTTTGGGTTCTCTAGATGACTGGGCTGCTGGCTTTGCTCTGAGTTTGGGTGGAGCCTCTGACTGAGCTCTGCTATCTGGTAAGACCATTGACTGAGCTCTGCAATCAGGCTGAGCTGCTAAATAAGCCCTGTAATCACCTCAGATGGGGCCAGCCACAGGGTATATTCCCTGGCCAGGTGGCACCACTATTTGAGTTCAGCAGTTGGACAGGGTTGCAGGAGGGTCCCAGAGGTTGGGTTGAATTGATGGTTGGGAAGGATAAGACTAGCTGCTTATCTTCTCCGCCACCCCACCTCCCCCCATGAGTGGTCAAGGTTTGCCTCTGCCTATGTGGGACTTTGGGGGTGAGCTTTGAGGCTGGGCCGAACATGTATAAACTCCTGGTTGTGACAGATCAGGTAAGCTATGATGTTAGCTAGTACCTCTGATAGATGCCACCACTGGCAAGTACACTGAGCTACCACCAAGATCTGCATCCTGGTTGCTATGGGCTCTGCCTGACCTCAGGTGGTCTAACCATGCATTTCTCCTGATGGAGATCCTGGTGTAGGTATGAAATGGGAGTGGGCTTCCTGGGCAGTGTTTGAGACTGCTGGGGAAGCTGGATGTCCACCTCCAGTTCTCTTTTCCCTGTGTAGCAAATGTAGTCCCAAGTGAATCCTCTCTGTGGGGAAGTGTCAAAGTGCTGCTTTTGCCCTTTCCATGTGGTTTTTATTCCATTCTATGGACCATGCAGGTGACCCAGGCTTATTTCTAATTTGGGGGCGGTTTGGCCTAGGTGTTCTTGTCTGTGGATAGATGCTAGTTGAACTTTCTATGGGGGATAGTGAAGCTAGGACCTCCTATTCTGCCATCTTGTTGATGACCTAAATTAAATATTCTTACAAAGGGTTAGAAGACCCTCACTTCCAAACCCACTCTCTCATTACCTAGGCTTTACTGTGTTTGCTCATTGAAATGTATTTTCATGACTGAGAAGAATCTAAAGAAAACAAGTACATTTGACTAGTGTGGAAACAAGACTCTTTCCTCATGTTTTCAGATGTTAGGCTGTTTCTCAGTAGTCACCACTCATTTTATTTTTCCTGTTCTTTTTTTTTTTTTTAATTGGAATTTCACTCTGTTGCCCAGGCTGGAGTGCAGTGGCACGCTCACTGCCACTGCACCCTCGACCTGCTGGGCTCAGGTGATCCTTCCGCCTAAGCCTTCCAAGTAGCTGGAACTACCGGTGTGTGCCACCACACCTAGCTAATTTTTTGACTTATTGTAGAGATGATCTCACCAAGTTGCCCAGGCTGGTCTTGAGCCCCTGGACTCAGGCAATCCTCTTGCCTCGGCCTCCCAAAGTACTGGGATTACATACTTGAGGCACCATGCCAGGCTTATTTTTCCTGTTCTTATTTGGATTTTACTAACGCTAGGCTAGCTGGTAAGGACCTTGGGGAGGCAGAGTTTACATTCGGGTTCTCTAGATGACTGGACTGCTGCCTTTGCTCTGAGTTTGAGCCTGGCTAGGCTCTGCTATCTGGTGAGACCATTAGCTGAGCTCTGCAATCAGGCTGAGCTGCTGGCTGAACCCTGTAATCACCTTAAGAAACTTAAAAAATAATAATAATGCATGTGGATGTGTGGGGGTACAGTGGAAGAATGCTCTCAAAGTGTGGACATCTCAGAATCTCACTCTTCTGTACATTCTTTGACCCAAACAGCCATATTTTCCTTTCCTGTTTGTTCACCTCAGAGAGTGCAGACCGGATGAACTGGCGAAAGCTTTTCCATGATATTGAAATAGATTCTTGGGTTAATGAACCACCAGTGTGGAACAAAATCTGTGAAAGAGCGGCAGAGTTTAAGATTCTGTGTTCCAGAAGGGTGATGGAAACTAGGTATTTTGGAACCTCTTAATTAAAAATCTGCAGTTCTCAATCAAAGCTTTTGCAAGTGCCTTTTAGAATTGCTAATAAATAATACTGAAAAAGAGGTGATGACTAAAATGCCTTTTATTGATTACCTTCTATGATGCTCTTCTTAGTGTTACGACCATTCTCTAACAGATGAGGACACCAATGCCCAGTGTCACACAGTAGTTAAGTGCTGAAAATAAGCTTTGACACTCAGGCTTGTTGTCACTGTGCAGCTGTGCCCCTCCTGTAGCTGAGCCTTGTGGGAAGATCACTCCTCTGCTCCCAATGCTACAGGCAGAATTAAGATGTGTCATTTCAGTTCCAAACAGGTGATCAAAACGTTATTTGCAACCACTTAAAATACAGAGGGTCCGTGAATGTGGATAGTTTCCATCTTTATTTTCTCTAACCTCTGGGGAGATTAGTGAGATGAGCATTAATTACAGATGTAGGCAACAAATCACAGCAATATTAGCAATAACTCCCACTCAGTCACCAACAGAAATCACAGATGTTTCCATAGCACATTATAGTTTTGACAGATAGGACTTTTAAAAACCATATTTTTAAATACCTATCAAATAATAAAAACTAATTTCATGATCTTTCAAGTTAGAGGAAATTTAAAAGATCATACAGTAGAATGTCCTCCTTTTATGATGAGAAAGTCAAGGCCTAGAAAGTATTAGGAGCAGAGCCAGGCCTTGTAATTCCTTGTGCCCTACCCATTCTGTGAATTATTTAAAAATGTAAGAGATTGGCTTGTCAGAACTATTTTTCATTTCATCCCTCTCTGGAAGTTTCTTTTTCTTCTCTCTCTCTCTCTGAATTAAACACTGGACTGCCTGTCTTAAGGTTTTACTTCATTCACGCAAAAAGTTAAAAGCAGAGCAGTCAATGGAGATGAAAGCCCTCAGATGCTAGAAAACATTTTTCTTTCTTTTTAAAACAATTTTGTATTGATAGACACAGCACTATTTATTGAAGAAGTTGTCCTTTCCCCCATTGTATGTTCTTGGTGCTTTTGTCAAAAATCAGTTAGCTGTAAATTTGTGGATTTATTTCTGGATTCTCTATTCCATTGATCCATATGTCTGTTTTTATATCAATACTGTGCTGTTTTGGTTTATAAAAACTTTGTAGTGTTTTTTGAAGTCAGGTAGTATGATGCTTCCAGCTTGACTCTTTTTGCCCAGTATTGCTTTGGTTATTTAGGCTCTTTTGTGGTTTCGTATGAATTTTAGGAATTTTTTTTTCTATTTCTGAGAAGAGCATTATTGGTATTTTTATAGGAATTGCATTGAATCTGTAGATTGCTCTGGGTAGTAATGTCATTTTAACAATATTATTTCTTCTGAGCCATAAGCTTGGTATGTCTTTTTATTTGTTTGTGTCTTCCTCAATTTCTTTCATCCCCATTTTGTAGTTTTCCTTGTAGAAGTTTTTTACCTCTTTGTTTAAACTTATTCCTTAGGTATTTTATTTTATTTCTTTGCAGTTATCATAAATGAGATTGATTTCTGTCGCTCAGGCTGGAGTGCAGTGGCTGCTCATGTCCACTGCAGCTTCGACCAGCTGGGCTCAAGCGATCCTTCCACCTCAGCCTTTCAAGTAGCTGGAACTAAAGACGTGCGCCACCACGCCCAGCTAATTTTTTGGTTTATTGTAGAGACAGATCTTGCCATGTTGCCAGGCTGGTCTCGAACCTGTGGGCTCTGGCAATCCTTTCCAATTTGTTAGCATATAATTAATTGCTCATAGTAGTAGTCTCTGCTGATCCTTTGCATTTCTGTGTTATCAGTTGCAATGTCTTTTTTTTCATTTCTGATTTTATTTATGTGGGTCTTTACTCTTGGTTAGTCTAGCTAGTGGTTTATTGATTTTGTGTATCTTTTTAAAAGACCAACTTTTTGTTTCATTGACTCTTCATTTTTTTTTAAGGCTCTATATCATTTAGCTATACTCTGATCTTTATTATTTCTTGTCGTCTACTAATCTGGGGTTTGGTTTGTTCTTGCTTTTCTAATTCTTTGAGGTTCACTCTTACGTTGTTTATTTGTATATGTTGTGTTTCCATTTTCATTTGTTTCAAGAAACTTTTTTATTTGATTCTTAATTTTTGTATTGACCCAGTGGTTATTTAGGAGCGTGTTGTTTGATTTCCATGTATTTGTATGGGTTTCAAAGTTCCTCTTATTATTTGTTTCTAGTTGCATTCCATTGTGGTCTGAGAAGATACTTGATATGATTTCAATTTTTAAAAATTTATTGAGATTTGTTTTGTGGCCTAACATATGGTCTGTTCTGGAGAGTGTTTCATGTGCTAATGACAAGAATGTGTATTCTACAGTGTTGGATAAAATGTCCTGTAAAGGCCTGTTTGGTCTTAAGTGTAGTTTAAGTCCACATTTTTTTCCTTTTCCTATGTTTTTTCTTTTTTTGGAGACAAGGTCTCACTCTATCACTCAAGCTAGAGTGTAGTGGTGTGATCATAGCTCACTATATAGCCTCCAACTCCTGGGCTCAAGTAATTTTTCCCACCTCAGCCTCCCAAGTAGCTGGGACTACAGGGACATACCACCATGCCCAGAGAATTTTTTAAATTTTTTATAGAGATGAGATCTTGCTATGTTGCCCAGGCTGGCCTCGAACTCCTGGCTTCAAGCAATGCTCCCACCTTGGCCTCCCAATGTGCTGAGATTTTAAGCATGAGCCACCATGACTGGCCCACATTCATTAATTTTTTTCTTCACAGCAAACTTGATACTGTAATGAGATGTAGCCACAGAAAGTCTCTTGTCTCCCAAGATAATGTTTTGGGTCATACTTCTCTTTTTCTGGTCCCAAAGTCTTGTGGAGCAAGGTCTAGCTCTTTGTAACTCTCCTTGGAGTCTCTTTTTTAGTGACCTGTAGTTCATCTTCTTAGTAAAGATGTGCCAAAATTCTTTTCAATAGAGATTCATTCCCACCCACCTGACTTTAGCTCAGGGATGTCTTTTCCATTCTCAAATTACTCCAATCCTAGAAAAGTTCCTCATTAATGTCATACTAATATAGGTTTTCCCCAAAAATGGGAGTTAATTTTTCATGTTTGCTTCAAAGGAGAGAATGAGTTCATAGCTTTACCTTGGGCCAGGGGAGGTAGCAGATCCTAAGTTCAAGAGGCTAACTGCTGGAAAAGAGCAGTTTCCTGTGGTAGAATTAATTGCTGCTGAGCACACCTGCTATGAGACTCAAGAACAAATTCATGTCACCACCTTGTGGTGCATCTGGAAACTCAGATAAGTGCTGTAAACAGGGTTATAAGCACCAACAAGATGTCAGCCGTTTCCAGTGGCAACACCAATGATGTTCATTGGTCTTTTCTTGTGAGATGTTGACTTTCAACTCTTACTTAGTTTTATGAAAGTCCTATGTCCTTACTTTATGTAAAGTCCTGGTCTGTTATGGCTGCCATAACAAAGTACCATAGACTGGGTGGCTTAAACAATAGAAATCTACTTCCTCACAATTCTGTGCCTAGAATCCCATGACCAAGGTGGCAGTAGGGCTGGCTTATTTTGAGGCCTTTCTCCTTGGCTTGCAGATGGCTAATTTTCTCCCTGCATCTTCACATAGTCTTCCCTCTGTGGTGCTTGTATCCTAATGTCCTCCTCTTATGGAGACAGTCATGTAGGATTAGGGCCCACCATAATGACTTTATTTTATCTTTTTTTTTTTTTTTTTGAGTTGGAGTCTCACTCTGTTGCCCAGACTAGAGTGCAGTGGTCGCTCCCGGCCACTGCAGCCTCAACCTGCTGGGCTCTGGCGATCCTTCCACCTCAGCCTTCCAAGTAGCTGGAATTACAGACACGCGCTACCACGCCTGGCTAATTTTTTTATTTGTTGTAGAGATGAGGGCTCGCCAAGTTGCCCAGGCGGGTCTCGAACCCGTGGGCTCAGGCAATCCACTCATCTCAGCCTCCCAAAGCGTGGGATTACAGGCTGAGCCACCAAGCCCGGCTACTTTATTTTATCTTAATTCTATACAACACAGTCACAGTTCTGAGGTACTAGGGGTTAGGGCTTTTGCATGAATTTGGGGGAACACAAGTCCATCCATAATACTATGCAAATATAACTCAGAAGTCTCCTCCCATCCCTGCCTAAGATAGCCAGTTTGACTTCCAGGCCCATCCAGTGTAGTATTTCTAGAGCCATCATAAGTGGTACCATTGCTATAGAAACTGGGAAACTGGGTTTTGGATCTGATTCTCCATTTATAGCCTTCTTCGCACAGGTATAGTAAGGAGAAGACTTGTTTGTGCTTAATAAATCTCTCAGTCAACTTTTTACCTGCTTACCTACAGGATGACTTGATGGTTCACCAAGGGGCTAGTTTATCTTGCTGGACTCACTGGCTTACATGCCAATTCAAAAGTAAATGCTATGTTAGTTCATAAAAGAAAAAATGCGAAGAAGTGATAAGAAAAGATATCATATCAGTAATCAGCTACACAGATTAAGCAATAATGTCTATTGGCCAAATGGAATTTAAATGATTGAAACTATCTAGTTGGGAAGTAGAAAATATCTAGTTTAGGGTAGGAAATTTGCCCCAAGGATTGTGGAAAGAACTTTGTGGCAGTTGGTGTCAGTTTAAATGTCATTATCTTTAACTATTAGTTTATCCCAAAGAAATGATTAGACATGTGCCTGTGGGTGTAATACAACACTGTTTATATTAGCAAAAGCAGTCAAGGCAAGTGACTCATGCCTGTAATCCCTGCATTTTGAGAGCCTACAGGCTGAGATGGGAAGATCACTGGAGCATAGGAGTCTTAGGCTGCAGAGAGCTATTATCATACCACCTCACTCTAGCCTGGACAGCAAAGTGAGACCCTCTGTCTAAAACAAAATTAAAGAAAAAAAGAAAAAAAATCTTCAAAAGACTCTAAAATAATATTAGCAAAAGGAGAGACAAAGCCCAGATATCTAACCAAATATCAAAACATATGACACATGGAATGCTATACAGTCATGGAAAGTATCTCAATTATATTGTTAATTGAAAAGGTAGGTTACAGCCGGGCTCGGTGGCTCAGCCTGTAATCCCCGCACTTTGGGAGGCTGAGGTGAGTGGATTGCCTGAGCCCGCGGGTTCGAGACCCACCTGGGCAACTTGGCGAGACCTCATCTCTACAATAAATAAAAAAATCAGCTGGGCATGGTAGCACAAGCTTATGATTCTGGCTACTTGGAAGGCTGAGGTGGAAGGATCGCCGGAGCCCAGCAGATCGAGGCTGCGGTGGCCGGGAGTGGCCACTGCACTCCAGTCTAGGCGATGGAGTGAGACTCCAACTCAAAAAAAAAAAAAAAAGAAAGAAAGAAAAGGTAGGTTACAGAATAGAATGCTTAATAGTTTTTGCTATTTCCACCTCTATTTAATTTTGCTATGTTAGTGTGTGTGCACATATATTTCTAAATATATAGAAAAATGCTTGATAGGATATATCCCAGACTACTAATAGTGGTTATCTTGAGGGGTATAGGACTTTTATTCTGTACAGTATTTATTTCTATAAAGTCCAAATTATTTATAATAATCATAAATCACTCTAAAAATCAGAAAGAAAGAATAAAATATTTCTGTTTGCAAACAAAATTATGCTACTGGAATGATTTTAAACTTTCTTTTATGATAGATGTGTTTGTTTGGGGGCAGGCATATTTACTCCGGGTTGAGGCCTGCCTTGTTTGCTTTGGGGAAGGCTAGTCTTTCAAATATTTCTGTCTTTTCTGTGTAAAAAGCCATGTGCTTGTGTTTAACTTTTCACTGGCATGATGCTAGTTGTTTTTCTTTGCAGGAAGTAGATGGAGTATAATGGAAAGCCATAGTCCAGAATTTGACTGACCAGGGTTAAACACCAGCTTTCCTGCTCCGTAACATTGGGCAAATCATGTAATCTCATTGACCTTTAGTTTCCTAAGCTGTAGTTGTAGAATGGAAATAGTAATAGTAATAATTCTGAATTTTCAGGTTTGCTCTGAGGGTTAAGTGAGACCAAGTACATAAAGTTCCTGGAATATAATAAGTAGTTTGTATGAGGATAGCACTAGAATGTACTTTCCAGAATTCTTCATATCTTAAAGATAAGATTTAGTGGATGGGAAGAACATTTTTTACACTTGTAGAGAAACAGCTAAACCTTACTAGAAAAGTTTCATTTTATGTCCTCAGCCAGTTTTTGTAAACCGCCTTTACAAAAGGATGGTTTCTTTTTTTCTTTCAGTTCTCAGTTACTTAAGGGTGGACTGACATGGCATGCTTTGTGAAATGTTTGTGTCCTTGGCATTTTGCAGAATTGCAATCAGGGAGAAAAGTGGTCCTGAGAAGAGGTAGGAGGGAGGAGGGCTAGGTGGGGGAAGGGAGATACTGCCAGGCTTACTTTCCTATCGCCTCCCCTAACCTCCTCCCCAGGACTGGTTTGTTTGTACAAATTGGTTGCCTCAAGCGACGCATTATTGATTTGAGCCAGAATGTATCCCGGGAGACTTACTGCTTTCCCTTTTGCCAAGCTATTGTCCTTTTCCCGCAGAGGATGCTGGGATCATGGGGGCATTTTCTACTCTGCCGTATTTCAGTCCAGCTCCCTGTCTTTATGGAGCGTTCGGCTGTGTGCAAGTCTCCATGTCGGTTCACCACACGTAGGAAGCTACAGTTGCGAGCTTTAGTCTTTTATTTTCAACTTGTGGATTTTTCCTCTCTCCTCACACCCTCGGAATGGGGTCTGAGGAAAGAAGCTGACGTTACTGGTGTGCCCTTCCCTGTCCCTTCCAGTGACATAGGCCCCCTTAAACAACAAGGATAGCACTCCTGCACCATTGACACCAGCCTTTGCCATGTGACTTACTTTGGGGCCAGTGAAATGCAAGTGAGAGTGACACTTCCAGTGCAGATTTCTTTTTTTTTTTTCAGTTGGAGTCTCACTCTGTTCCCCAGGCTGTAGTGAGATCACAGCTCACCACCACCTCAATCTCTTGGTCTCAGTTGATCCCTCTGTGTCATCCTCCTGAGTAGCTAGGACTACAGGCATGCACCACCATGCCCAGCTAATTTTTAAAATTTTTTTGTAGAGAAAAGGTCTCACTATGTTGCCCAGGCTGATCTCAAGCGGTCCTCCCGCCTCAGCCTCCTAAATTCTGGGATTATAGGTATGAGCCACCACACCTGGCCCAGTGCAAATTTTTATGTGCTTCCACCACCACTCCTTTTTTCCCCTCTGCCAACACCACCCATTAATTCCCCACATGTTTCCTTCAGACCCTGGCATGACTCTGTTCTCATATCTTCTGGCTTCACTTAGCCCCATACCTACCTTGTAGACCATGGCTCATGTACCCAGGACTCCAGGGTCCTTTGCCCAGACAGCCCCAGGCCCGTGTCCAAGCCTCTTCCAGGATCCACGCACCCAGGCGTGAACTATGCACTGGTGTGCTTCCCTAGACTTATGGGGGCTGAGGATAGAGCTGGGACATGTGGGCTGGGAGGTTATGCACAAGCTTGCTGGGGGCCTTCACAGTGCAGGCTAGAGCAGCCTGGGCAAGGAGGAAGGGAAGGGAGCAGGCCTCAGGCCAGAGGAACCATGCCCTGCACTGTAATGTTTCCATGTGGAGCTCTAAGGAGTCCAGGAAATAAAGATTCCACCATAGATATAGATATAGATATATTTTTTTCAATATATGAGTGGGGACCCAAGTAATACAGGCTTCCTCCAATAGGTAAGTGTTCTGGAAATCCATCAGCATCAGTGTACCAGCTAGTGTTGTTGTGAGAAGCTGCTTTTGACTTCAGTGAATTTTTTTTAAAGATTCTTTGAACGTGTTTGCCCTTGTCATGATAGGTGATTTACAAATGCACCTGCCCACACCACTGAGTGTTCAGCAGTTTTTGACCAAAAATGACATGACCCTCGTGCCCAACCCTCCCTATTCATCCAGTCTCACCCCAAGTGACTTTCTTTTGTTTCCCCAGTGAAAAAAGTCCTTAAAGGGACACATTTTTGCCCTTGTGGAAGAGATGAAACAAAAAATGGCAGAAGCACTAAAAGCCATTAAAATTGATGAGTTCAGAAACTGTTTTGAGCAGAAGAAGAAGCGTCCTGATAGTCGTATTGCATCAAATGGAGAGTACTTTGAAGTTTGAACATGTAAAAATGAATACACAAGTTTTTATAAATAAATTCTGGATTTTTTGGGGTCCCTCCTCGTATATATGAGCATATATTGGACATACTCTGTTCAACAGTTTCTAGCTTGGTTTAAACTTGTGAGCATGTAGGCTTGTTTCATGTGAGCCTACACCTGAATTCGGGCCAGTGCCTACGAATGCCGGGGATGAGTGGGACGTTCTAGACAAGGTCTGTGGTCTTGGCTGGGGCTCTGGAATGAAGCTGCAGAACAGAGCTGCAGATGGCCCTGCATGGGTATTGTAAGAAAAATGAATCTTTATAAGTGTAAGACACCAAGGTTCTGGGATTATCTGTTACTGTGACATAATTTAGACTACGGTGACTGATTCCAAAATGAAGAGGTGACATCCTTTGAAAGGTGTCTGACTTCACTCACAGTATGTATGTATGTGTGCATGTATGTTTGTCTGTATTGAGTTAGGGTCTCACTCTGTCATCCAGGAGTGCAATAGTGCAGTTCCAGCTTACTGCAGCCTTGACCTCCTGGCTCAGGTGATCCTCCCCAGAAGCTGGGTGTGTGCCACCACACCCAGGTTTTTTTTTTTTTTTTTTTTTTTTTTGGTAATGAGGTCTCACTATGGTTCTCAGGCTGATCTTGAACTCCTGGGCTCAAACAATCCTCCTGCCTCCCAAAGTACTAGGATTACAGGCATGAGCCACTGTGCCTGGCCTTGACTTCACTCACTTTAAATATGGTATTGGCAGAACTTTTTGTTATTGTATGCACAGTAGCACTATCCAGAAGGGTCTGGAAGACATCCCAGGAGTATGTTGGAGTTCTGCAAGTATGTGCACCGCACACACCCAGTTGCTGTCATCGTGGCTTTTCAATTGCTAGTGTTCAAGTCTTCTCCAGTGGTGATGGTTTAGGTGAGCAGTATATTAATCTTGCTTTGCTTTTTCCCTGTGGCCTTCCAGAAACGGAATTCAGGGCCAGACTTTTGAAAAAGACTTGTAAAATGAGAAAATATAAAGCTTAAAGAATAGCTGATAGTATTCTTATTTTGGAAAATTATCCCTTATCTATGAATTTATATTTGAATGTTTCCACTCATCCATATCCCTTTTTGTGCCAAAAATAATTGTCCTAACAAATGGTTTTCAGATCATATAAATAGAAGGGAGTTGCTGGAGCTAGGAGTGACTTGGAACAAAAGTCACCTGGTCCTCACTGGAAGTGAAACCGTGAACTTGGCCAAAGGAAATAAGATTACAAGTGTCCGCTATGATCATTATCTTGTATGTGAAAAGTACATTCGTTTTCAAAATGCTTTCAAATACGTGAGTTTATTCATTCTTTATTACAGCCTGGGAGGTAAGCAGAAAAAATGTCTTCCCTTTTTAACAGAGGGGGAAATTGAGGCTTATTCAGTTTCTTTCTTTTTTTTTTTTGAAAGCAAGATTTATTGAGAGGACAGAAAAGCTCCCGCAGTGGGAGGGGACCTGAAGGGTTTGCCCAGTTTATTCAGTTTCAATGACTTGTCGCCTGTTCTGCTTTCAGTATTAATATTAGTATAAAGAATATTAATACGCCAATGAATGTTATATCACATTCATTAGTGTTTAATATATATTAATAGTATTTAAATAATTTATGTAATGACCTTGTCTAGGGGATAACTGTTGTGACAACTCCAAGATTCTAGTGACTCAGCACAGTTCAAGTTTATTTTTTGTTCACGTCTCTGTCAGTGAGAGTTGGTGTCAGGGAACTGTGCTCCAGGGATCAGGGCCCCAGGCTACTCCATAGAGTCTCCTCTGTCGGGTGGAGGGTGGGATGTGGATGTTCACATTCTGTTGGCCAGAACTCAGAGCCTGCTTACACCTTGCAGCCCAAGAGACTGGAAAACACGGTCCGACACTGTGTCCTGAAAGAAACAAATGTTCACAAGGCATCTGTGTCCCAAAAGCTATAGGAATTTGTGTGCTTATCTCTCCCAATTATAGAGGCCCCACGTAAGATCTTTGGAGCCATTGTGTTTTTGTTTTTGTTTTTTTTGAGTTGGAGTCTCACTCTGTCGCCCAGGCTGGAGGGCAGTGACACGCTCCCGGTCACCGCAGCCTCAACCTGTTGGGCTCCAGCGATCCTTCCGCCTCAACCTTCCAAGTAGCTGGAACTACAGGCGAGCACTACCACGCCTGGCTAATTTTTTTTGATTTATTGTGGAGATGAGGTCTCACCAAGTTGCCCAGGCGGGTCTCGAACCTGCGGGCTCAGGCAATCCACTCACCTCAGCTTCCCAAAGGCGTGGGATTACAGGCTGAGCCACCGAGCCCGGCTTGAGCTGTTGTGTTTTTCCCAGCTTTCATGTGTACAGTTTAATGAGTTTTGACACACGTATACACCTGCAAAGTCATTACCATAATCAAGGTAATGAACATACACACCACCCCGTGTCACTCCTGGTGTCCATTTGAATCCCTTCCCCTCTCTCTGTCCCCCCACCCCACCTCCAGGCACCCACTACTCTGCTTTCTGTCACCACAGATTATTTGCATTTTCTTTGTATAAATGGAATCAAAGGGTAGGTTCTCGAATTTGTCTGACTTCTTTTCTCACTATAATTATTTTGAGAGTCATCTGTTGTTATGTGTATCAATAATCCATTTATTTCTATTGATAAGTAGTATTCCATCATATTGTTGTACCACAATGTTTAATTTTTAAAAATACAACTTTTCAATGTTTGAGGACCAAGTAAGTCATTCCTTCTTGATACTTACCTTGCAGTCTGAAAGGCTAAAAATGCCCAGGCTTCTTTGAGCAGGCCCAAGTATCTTGCACATGACCCTTTCACAAGAAAAGGAAGACTAGCTTGAGCAGGTACTCAGCTTTTCTTGGCTCTGAACTTCAAGTTGGGTGGACTATTAATCAAGCACTGGCTACCTGAGATAGACCTAGCATTGTACCCCAGGGCCTTGAAAGAAACAAGATGCATCTTCCTGGGAGTGATGGTTGAAGATCTGCACTGTCTTTGCTGGTCCCTTGTCCCCAGAGCTACAGTCTCTGCTGTGTGCCAGGTTAATCCCAGCATGGCACAGCTTGGCTAGTGTACTTTTTGAGCTTACAAACTTTTGATTATTCCTCTGCCTAGACCTGACCTCCTTACTCTGACATCTACAACTCACTCTTGGGTTTAACATTTCCTAGCCTCAGTTTGTTGTCTGTTAAAATGGGAGTGTTTTAGGGTAACTGCGTTTTATTTTCTTATTTTTTGGAGTATCACTCTGTCACCCAGACTGGAGGGCAGTGGCACGTTCCTGGCCACCACGGCCTCAACCTGCTGGGCTCCGGCATTCCTTCTACCTCAGCCTTCCAAGTAGCCAGAAATACAGGCACGTACTACCATGGCCAGCTGATTTTTGATTTATTGTAGAGACACGGGTTTGCCAAGTTGCCCAGGCTGGTCTCAAACCCGTGGGCTCAGGCAATCCATTCGTCTTAACTTTCTTTTTTTTTGAGTTGGAGTCTCACTCTGTCGCCCAGACTGGAGTGCAGTGGCTGCTCCCGGTCACCGCAGCCTCGACCTGCTGGGCTCCGTCGATCCTTCCACCTCAGCCTTCCGAGTAGCCGGAATTACAGGCGCACGCTACCATGCCCAGCTAATTTTTTGATTTTTATTGTAGAGATGAGGTCTCACCAAGTTGCCCAGGCGGGTCTCGAACCCGCGGGCTCAGGCGATCCACTCACCTTGGCCTCCCAAAGCATGGGATTACAGGCTGAGCCACTGATCCCAGCCTGCCTTAACTTTCCAAAGTGCTGGGATTACAGGCTGAGCCACCAAACCCAGCCAACTATGTTTATTAAATGAAATCATATGAAGTACCTAGCCTGGTTCCTGGTGGATAGTTAATTTTCAGCAATTAAGGTTTCGTTTCCTCCTGTCCTTTCTTCCTCCCTCCGTCTTTCCTGCCTAATTTTCAGCCACTTCCCTCTATCAAATGTGCTCCCCATCCAAACCAGATTCCTCTTCCCCCCCTCCACCCCCACTCCACACACTCTTGCCTTCCTCCCTTCAGGCCTTGGTTTACCATGTTCCTTTGCCATGGGTCCAAATGCTGCTCCTCTGCTCAAATGCCAGTACCTCCAGGAAGTCTTCCTTGATTTCTTATCCTGTCCTTCATAAGGGATAGGTTTTTTTCTGATCTCACCCTCAATTCAGAATGTTTTACCTCTGGTCACCAAAATATGTGAGGATTTTTCCCCACCAACAACCAGTTCTCTAGCAGACACCAATTGGATACTCAGTAATTTCATTCAATTCTGACGTGATCCCATATAGGAGATAGTGTCTGATCCCACACATTGAGGATTCAGTCCCACAGACTTTCCCTCACTTAAGATACCAGTTGCAAGTAGTAGGTTGTCACCTGTCCTTCTGACCACCAGCTGTAGACCCGGGCTTCTCATAATTCCCTCCTTGGCTTGATTAATTTGCTAGAGCAGCTACTGGAGCTCAGGAAATTCCTGGTTCGTTATGTGAAGGATAAAGCCAGATGAAGAGATTCAGAGGGAAGGTATGTGAAAAGGGGTGCAGAGCTTTCAGGCCCCATCTTGATACCACCTCAAGGAACCACCACTTGTTCAGCCATCTGGAAGTTCCCTGAGGCATGTCCTTGTGGGTTTTTATGGAGGCCTCATTACAAAGGCATGATTGATGACACCATTGGCCATTTGCTAGTGATCAACTCAACCTTCATTTTCTCTCCCCTTCCTGTGCAGGGAGAAGGCAGACAGTTCCCACCCTCAAATCACATGATTGGTTTCCCTGGCAACCAGCCCCCATCCTGAGACTTTCCAGGAACCCACCAAGAGTCACCCCATTAGAACAAAAGATGCTTCTTTCATCCAGGAAATTCCAAGGGGTTTAGGAACTCTGTGCCCAGAATTGGGTCAAAGACTAAATGTTGGAATAGAAGATTCTTCTAGCACCTTTATCTACAAGAGTTGTTTTAGGAGCTTGGCTTAGAAACCAGGGATAGGCCGGGCTCGGTGGCACAGTCTGTAATCCCAACACTTTGGGAGGCCAAGGCGAGTAGATTGCCTGAGCCTGTGGGTTCGAGACCAGCCTGGGCAACTTGGCGAGACCTCATCTCTACGATAAATAATAAATTAGCTGGGTGGCTACTTGGAAGGCTGAGGCAGAAGGATCACTGGAGCCCAGAGGTTGATGCTGAGGTGGCCATGAGCGTGCCAGTGCACTCCAACTCCAAAAAAAAGAAACCAGGGGTAGAGACTATATATGTATATATGTATGTATATATGTACATATTTATATTGAAAGGGTCACCTGAGACAAGGTGGGCTGGAGCTGGTGCCAGGGCCATGGGAATAACGCAAGATTGAAACCAAGTAAGAAAGTAGAAAGAAGTGAAGTTTATTGTTCACCTTTCACAGATTGGGAAGGGAGCCGACACTCAGAAGCAAGTGTGGCCCGGAAGGACCATGAAATGGGTATATTTAAGGGCCTTTGGGTAGGAGGATTTGGGCCTGAAGGAGTTTCCAGGACTGAGGGTCTTTGATGTTGATTGTAGTCGCAGGAGTCTTAGATCTTGAGGTGCCCAGACATTAGCATATCATGCTCTCAGGTGGTGGGCTAGATGGGAGGAGACAAGGGGAGGAGGTTTTCCTGTAAGAGACTTTGTCAGACATTTGTAATCCACAAACTCCTTGACCAAAATGTGGGTCTATTATCATTTCTATGGCTCTGTCCTAGTCTTGCATCTGATGGAGATTTGCTGAGGGGGTGGAGTAGGCTACCACTTGGCCTGCAGTGAAAAGTCTGAACTTCCTAAACCTGCCTATTGGAAATTTATCTATGTCTAACCTGTGCTAGATCCAAAGCATGTCAGGGGTAAAATATAAGCAAAAATGACTATGCCACGGCAAAAGGCTAAACTAAGTAAATTCTAGGTTTCTATAGGTATCTCCTTTCAT
>CAUYQG010154491.1:0-21573 GCA_963574415.1 Tarsius wallacei
GCCGGCTTTTTTATACCCGGGGGGCCTTTTTTTTTTAAAAAAAACTTTGTTTTTGTTTTTAACCCCTTGCAAAACCCCCCCCCCCCCCCCAAAAAAAAATTTTTTTTTTTCCCCCCGGGGGGGGGGGGGGGGGGGGGGGACCTGTGTTTCTAGTTGGGTGGCTCCTGTTTTCTAAACACCATCACCCTGTTTAAAGCTAATACAGCGGAAGTGCGGGCAGAGGCTAGATCTATTTGCTTGTTCCTGTCTTGTTATTCTATTTCAAATATCTACTCCTGGCTTTAGAGCATTTGAGGGCTTCAAAACTTTTGGAAGATCACTGACCTAAATTGAAGCTTTTGCCTGCCCAACATAGACCCCAAGGGACTGCCATCATACCCCACATCTCAGGAAGAGCCAAGAATTCCTGCACAGAAGCCAGCCAGGCTGAGAAGTAGAGTGGCAAGAAGAAACCTACAGAAATTTCGGAAAGGGAACCAAGAAATCACTCACCTCCCCCCACCCCAATAGAGTGTATCTTTAAGCATACAGAATGAGAATATTTGTGCCATGAAATATAAACTACAGCAATGTGACCCTCCTATACTCATTCATTTAATTATTCACTCATTATTTATGTTGCCTTCTCTATGAAGCCTTATTTGAATTATTGGTTAGAGTGAGTCATTGTTTCTCATTAGTTCTTCACACTTGGCTTCCTTTCAACTCTTATGGCACACACACACACACACACACACACACACACACATACACACACACACAATTTGCTCTTAGTGGCACATTTCAGCCTCTAGAGGGAGTTCAAACCCCTAAACCCTGAAGAGAAAGCGTTCTGTTGTGATGTGTGGGTCAAGAATATAAATTGGATTCAGGTGTTAGTGGTGGACCATTTGGCGAGAGGAGCAAGAGACTGAGATCTCTTACTCTTGCCTGGAATGCCCATCGGAGACTCCTTCTTTCAAGATCTCCTTTGTCCTCTTAGCTTTCTTAAACAAACAGACAAACAAAAACCACTTAGAAAAACCGCTTCACTTTTTTCTTTCTTTCTACCTATGTAGCTGCTTTGGTAATTTAGATACAATAAATCCAAGCCAAATATGGTCTAAATTAGCTAATGAAGAAAGGGAACCAAATGGGTATTTCACAAAAAGTTCCAATTAGGAATATGTGTTTAGATAAATATGGAGTTATCCGTGTTCAGAGACTCAACCCCCAATCGTAAGGGTTGAAAAAACTTGTCATTTGAATTTCCAAAGTCTCCTGTTCTTTCTTAAAGAGGGAGATTTCCTTCTTTGGGGATGTAAGGCTAAGCTGACCTGCTTAATGAGGTATGGTCAAGGCAAGGTGCAGGAATGGAGGCAAGAAGGGGAGGCTCTGACACAGTCACATGTATAAGAAAAATAGTAAAGGGGGCTCCAGCGAGTGTTTCTATGAACTCTCTTTAATGTTCATTGGAGCACAGAGACTGGAACTCCCTTCTATTTACTCTCAGCTTTGAATTTGTTTCTGACACACAATGTTTTGAGACTGAATGGCATGGGTCTCCAGGTTATTATGAAACCTCCTTTGCACATTTCCTTTGAAACCCATAGCAAGTGGCTGGCTGGAACCTTGCAGGTTTTGGAGGCTTGTTTCACTCTTATGTTGAATATTCATCTGGCATAGTTCAGCAGATTAGGGCAAGGAGTAGGCAGGAGAGAGTAGGATCTCAGTGAAGTTCCACTCAGCACATTATGCTACATCAACAGCCCAAGCTCTCAGAGCAACCTTTCCTCCCCGAGAGGATCTGATGGAAGTAATCTGGTGTCAACAGGAATACTCATTCATGATGGATCCAGAACAATGTGTCTTTTTATCATCAAAGTTCCAGAGAAATTATGGGGAAGACTCTAAAAGATGGAGTCTGTATAAATGGTGCTGGCAAAACTGGGTAGCCACATACAGAAGAATGAAACTAGACCCCTATCTCTCACCATACGCAAAAATCTACTCAAAGTAGATTAAAGACTTAAATGTAAGACCTGAAGCTACAAAAGTTCTGGAAGAAAACATTGGGAAAACACTTCAGCACATTGGTCTAGGCAAACATTTTATGGTTAAGCCTTCAAAAGCAAAGGCAACAAAAACAAAAACAAAAAATGGAAAAATGGGACCTTACCAAACGAAAAAGCTCCAGCACAGCAAAGGAGACAATCAACAAAGAGATAACCTGTTAAATGGGGAAAAAAATTGCAAACTATATATCCAACAGGGGCTAACATCCAGAATATACAAGGAAGGGAAACAATGTAATAGCAAAACAAACTAATACTTCAATTTTAAAATGGCAAAGGACCTGAATAGACATTTCTCAACGAAACACATACAGATGACCAATAGGTATACGAAAAAATGCTCAACATCACTGATCATCAGAGAAATGTAAATTGAAACCACAATGAGATGTCATCTTACCCCAGTGAGAATGGCTATTATCAAAAAGACAAGGACTAGTAGATGCTGGTAAGTATGCAGAGAAAAGGAAACTATTGGTTCACTATTGGTGAAAATGTAGATTAATATAGCCATTATGGAAAAGAGTATAAAGGTTTCTCAGAAAACTAAAAACAGAACAACCATATGACCCAGTAATCCCACTACTAGGTATTTATACAAGAAATGGAAACCCGTATACCAAAGGGAAACCTGTATTCCCATGTTTATTGCAGCAACATTCCTAATAGCCAAGATATGAAATCAACCTAAATATTCAAGAGATTAATGAAAAAAGAAAATATGGTATGTATTTGCAATGGAATACTATTCTGTTGTAAAAAGAATAAAATCCTGTCATTCACAGCAACATGGATGAGCCTAAGGACATTCTGTTAAGTGAAATAAGCCAGACACAGAAAGATAAACACCATGTGTTCTCACTTATATATGAGAGCTAAAAAAAAGAATTAAACCTGTAGAAGTTCAGAGTAGAACTGTAATTATTAGAGGCTAGGAATGGTAGAGGGGAGGGAAGGATAAGAAGTTTATTAATGAATACACAATTACAGTTAGATAGGATAAATAAATTCTAGTGCTCTATAGCATTGTAAGGTTAATATAGCTAACAACATTTATTATATATTTTCAAAAAGCTAGAAGAGAGGATTTTGTATGTTCCTAACCCAAAGAAATGATAAATGTTGAGGTGATTAATATGCTAATTACCCTGATTTGGTCATTACACACTGTATGCAGGTAATGAAATATCACTCTGCATCCCATAAGTATGTACCATTATTAAATGTCAACTAAAAATAAAAGGGAAAAAAAGATGGAGCCTGCTATTAACAGGGATTCACAAAAATCATCAGATGGCTGGTCTTAAAATTCATAAGAGCTCAGATCGAGACTTAGGGTAGAGTCACCTGCAGTCTCTTGGTTTCATGAACAGCATAGTATTTGCTTTCTCAATTATCTATTTTCTCTTTAAGTTATCACCAATCCCTAGGGCTACCAGATAAACATATTACTCCAGAAGGAACAGAAGGAATCTGCTTTAATAGGTAAAGAGGTATCCTAAATAAGACTTCCCATCAAGTCACTTTTCCCTGTTGTCCTACCCCACAAGGCAGGTTCATTATTCTTTTCTTTCATTGGTCTCTATCAATCAAATACATACTATTTGCTCAATACTATAGGGGTTACAGAATAAACTTAATGATTCTTCCTGTTGGACTTATGATACAGTAGAAAAGTATACACATCTTAAATATTTAAAAAGTTATCACTGTCCTAAAAAGTACTTGGTGCTAATCAACTAATGATAGTATCCAAAAGACACACAATATACAAATTCATTTTGCTGAAATCCAAAGAAGAGTTCTAGATTCTGACCTTTCTGATACTTAATTGATCAGCTCTTCCTTCCATTCTATGAGCTCCCCAGAAACCTTCCAATAAAAACCCTTTGTACTGTTTAAGCTGACCATAATTATTTTTGGTTACTTGCACCAATGACCTCCAATTGATACTGATAAATTGGTGGCTGCTGTCTTATGGAGTAATTGCAGAGAAAGAAAAAATGTGAGAATCAGAAGATGAACAAGAAGGATAATTCAAGTTAACAAAATATAAGACCACAGGGACCCAGACTGAAGAAAGGCATGAAAAGAAAGAAGAGATCAGACAACATTTTGAAAGAAAAACATTTCGTGACAGGTTTGATATAAATATGAAGGGAAAGGACACTCAACTATAACTCCAGGTCCCATAGCATGGCCTGGAGGATAAAAACCTGAGAATAGTTCATTCATTCAGCAAACTTTAAGGTGAGTCTACCATGTGCTTGGCACTGGGCTAGATGCTTATGATACAGAGAGTAAAAGTGACATGCTATACAGTTTAGCAGAGGATGAGCTTCAATTTGGACAGGAAAAGTTTAAAGTACCAGAAAGAGTCAGATACTAAGCAGTAGATTTGGGTGTCATTAATGAGTTATTACTTTAGATAATTCTCAGGGGTAGGATTACCAAGCCAAAGTTATAAAAATATTATATGGTTCTTAATAAATATTGACATGTCACTTCCCAAAATGGCTGTACCAATATATGAATGCTGCCAGAAAACTATGTCACTATAGACTAGTTAGCACTGGTTGCTATCATCAACAACACACTTTTTGCTTACTTAATTGTGCCTCGTTTAAATTATTATGTCTTTGTTAATGAGTTTAACACTTTCTCATAAGTTTAATAATTATATCCCATTTGAGCAAATTGTCTATGTCTCTTTATAGTTATCTATTAAATCTTATATCATTAAAGGACTTCCCAGCTTATGATATTTTTGGGATTGCATGTTTCCTATTTTTACTGTAGGGTTTTACATATTTTATGTTGTCAAATATGTTAAATTTTATTATTGCTTTAATCTAACATAATCATATGATGCCACCACAAACAAAATTAATATATTTTCTACTGTTTTCTTTGGAATGATATTTTTGTAATTAGGAGTATATAGCATATTTTGTACTGTTATGCTACCTCAAGCTGATATTCACTTATTCCAATGGCTTTTATTAAGTAATCTTGGATAGCCACATATTCTAAGGGAGTATGTAAAGGAGTGACAAAATGTAGTAGTTCTGTACCTAGTCTCTAAGTTTAATGGGTTGTGTGACCTTGGGCAAATCCCTTTGCTTTGATAAACACCATCTTATGCAACTCTAAAATAAGTGAGTTAAAGTCTCTTCTAGAATTAACATTTGATGATTCTCTGGAAAAAATTATGATCCTTATGTCAGGATAAGATCGGTGTCCTGTGAGCACCCATCTGCAACATGGCAATCCAGCCCTTTGGCTGTTGAGGTTTGCACTTTCCAGCTAACTAACAAATGCTCTTGGTCACTAAACCCTGCTGAAAGCCTGGGATCCAGCATATTTACTTCATTTAGGAAGGCTGCGCAGGATATGCCTGGCTGACATGCAAGTTGCCTAATGGACTGTAAATAACTTTTGACCACTTGACCTTGGTCATGTTGATATGACCCCCATCAGGTCCCCTCAACGGTGGGACCACGCAGATGCCCACGCACCACTTAATAAATGAAAAGGGTATTTCCCCTAATTGGAGAGAGGAAGCAGGGTAATGTGGAGCAGCGGCAAGTCATGCATGTCATGAACGCGCAGCTTGATTGGATGCCACAGTAAATCACCCTCAGCCCAGCCCTGTCAATTTCTCTGAGCCACAGCTTTGAATTACATGCCTAAGCATCAATTCAGCACCACTCTCTACCCTCTGCTTTCACTCTCACCCAGCAGCATCTTCTGCCATGCTTGCATGTTCTTCTTCTATGTCTTGTTCCTACTTCCTTGTCAAAGCGAATTTTCCTATCACCCTACACACGTCAATTTTTTTTACCTTGAGGTCTTTGCTCAGAACCCATATTCCTGGAGATTTTCCTGTGTGACAATAACAGTAAGAATAGTTACCACTACTCTACTACTACTGACACCACCATCACCCCGCACTGAGTCCCTGCTATGTGACTGGCACTGTGCTCCATGCTTTATAAACCCCTTTTCATCTCGCAGTCAGGCTGACTGAGTCAGGACCTTAGCTCTGCCACTTACTAGTTCTGTGACCTTATTTATGTTACTTAACTTCTCAGTGACTAAGTTACCGCATCATGAAATCAGGAATAGTAATAGTATTTATTCCATAGGGATTGTGTGCACATGACATGTTGCCTTAGTCTATTTGGCCTGCTATCACAAATATAATTGGGTGGCTTATAAATTTCTTACCGTTCTATGGGTTGGCATTCCACTATCAAGGCACCAGCAGATTCAGCATCTTGTGAGGGCCTGTTTCTCATAAACGGTACCTTCTCTCCAGCTGCATGCTCACATAGTGGAAGGGGATGACAAGCTTCTTGGAATCTCTTTTGTAAGGACACTAATTCCATTCCATTCATGATCTAATCACCTCCCAAAGGTTTCATCCCCTAATACTATCACCTTGGGGGTTGTATTTCAACATATAAATTCTGGGGAGACAAGCAATCAGACCATAGCAAATGTGAAGTATTTAGAATAATGTCTGGCATGCTGTAAAATTCTAATAGATGTTAAGCAAAAGTGATATTGAGGGTATCTCCACTACAGAGCTGAGGAAAATGAACTTTAGAGAGGTTAAATTATTGTTCAAGTTATCTACTGCTGCATAATTACCTACCCAAACTTTTAGTTGCTTTAGAAAACAACAATTTTATTCTAGTTTACGGTTTTCTATGTCAGAAATTTGAGCTGGACTTAGCTAGGTGGTTCTTCTGCTCCACCTGTCATTGACTGAGGTCACAGTGGCCTGGCTGGGAGCCTAATATGATTTTATTCACACATCTGGTGCCTTTGGGAGGTGATTAGATCATGAGGGTGAATGGAATGGAATTAGGGTCCACTGGGTCCCTATCCATCTCCATAGAACTTCAGTCCCTTTCCATGTGGTCTCCCCTCAGGTTAGTTAAACTTTTTAGAGGGCAACTCAGTGCTCCAAGAGACCAAGCTGGAAGCTGCAAGTCCTTTTAAAGCCTAGGCAGAAACTGAGATCGAGTCACTTCTGTATTCAGTAGTTCAAAGTAGTCAATATCCAGCTTATATTCAAATTTATCTCTTGTTGGGAGGAGTATCAAAGAACTTATAGCCACCTTTAATCTGGCACACCAAAATCTGATAATAGTCAGTACAGTTAAACCAGATATTACTTTAAAAGTATTGAACATAATGTCTAGCACCTAATGAACATTCTAGAACCCATAACTATTAATAAATGGAAACCTTTGTCTCTCTGTCTACAAATGCTTTGCTATCAGTCACTGCTTGTCCCATGTCATGGAGGTAGCACCTCTGATTAATGCATAGCCTAGGTTTCAGTGGACTTTTATAAAGAGCTGCCCATGGAAATGCCTTATTTTCTGACTCAGGCCCAAATTTCCCTGAGACCAGGATCTGACTTTATTTTTATTTGAATCCCTTGGAATACCTAAGATAATGCAGTGCATTCAATAACAATTAAATAAAATCATTCAACAAATGTTTATGAGTTACAAAACACTAAAAATAAATAAGTTTAATAATAGTGTTGTTTCTAAGAACATTATCTGTTCATTCACTCCTTCAATAAATGCTTGTTAAGCAAATTAAAAAACATATATTCTGTTTATGACATCTGAGTTCATAGATATACAAAAAGTTAGAGTTGAGAGGGAGTAGAGTGATCATCATGTTCAACACTCTCATTTTGCATAGGAAGAAATTCAAGTCCACGGAGCAGAACTGACTGTTTCAGCTGGAACTTTGCTACATCAGAGCAGAAAATCAGATTTTATGCCAGGTCTCTATTTTTCCTACTACATCATCTGATTCTTCCCAACACATAATAGGTGTTCTAATCCTCTTCTAAAAATGTACAGTGTGTTTAGATTAACAGTATAGGAGTTAAAATGTTAAACTTGAATTGAAAATATTAAAATGACTGCATAATTTTTTCTTTTAAAAAGATACATTTTTGTTAGCATTGTCTGCAGAAAGAACCCCAAGGCAATGATAATCCAGTAGCAAAGAACACCCTTAGCAGTCATTTGAATGGCCTACAATAGCATTTCCAACAAAGAGAAAAAAGAGATCTTTAATGAAATAAATTACTCCAAGTTTGTGGCATTATTTTGTGCCAGAAAGCAAGTAAACTACCAAGGACTAGCTGGGTCATGCCAAACCTGAAAGAATTCCCACTGACAAAAGAATTTAAAATGGATGATGACTGCAATGAACATTACAAATCAAGTATTCACAAGGGAAGACACATAAAAAACCCAGAATTACTTTTTGGAGGATGGGTCCCTCATAGTACAGGCTTCCCCTGCTAGGTAAGTGTTCTAGGAACCCATCGGCATCAGTGTAATAGCTTGTGTTGTGTGAGGCTGTGTGATGCTTCAGTGAATTTTGTTTTCAGATTCTTTCAAGGTGTTTGCCCATTTCACGATCGGTGATCTATGAACAAACCTGCCCAGATTGTGCTGAGTGTTCAACAATTTTTGACCAAAACCAGCATGACCCTCATGCCCCACGCGACCCTATTCACTGAATCTCATCTGAGCAACTTTCTTTATTTTGTTTCTCCAGGTGAAAAATTTCCTCAAAGGGATACATTTTGTCATTGTGGAAAAGGTGAAACAAAAAACAGCAGAAGCATTAAAAGGCATCAAAATTGACTAGTTCAATAACTGTTTTGAGCATCGGAAAAAGCATCTCTATAAGGTGTATTCCATCAAATGGAGAGCACTTTGAAGGTGACTGAAATTTAAACATGTGAGAATAAATACACAATTTTTAAATAAATAAATTATGGTTTTTGGGGTCTCCCCTTGTAAAATTCCATAAACTTGTAATGCTACCTTACCAACATAATTTGTCATAATTTGTCTGAATAATTGGTCATTATTCAGATTGCTAGAATATTAACTACTTACTGTGAAACTTTTATAAAGGAGAAGAACCAAGTGTTTATTTAGCCTTTCCTACACGAGCTGTACTCTAGAGTTAACAAATAGATGTCAAGGTAATGTTCTTTATAGAGGAACTACAGCCAATAAAGAAACAATAATGGAATTAGAAAACTACACTTGTACCACTGCTAATGAAATCGTGACTCCAGGCAATAATCCCCATTGGAAAGTAATCAGATGAAATTTGCTAACAGAAGGATCAGGCTGCACTGGCATCACTAAAAATAATATACATCATAATGGGATATAGTAGGAAATATGCAGCACTACTTATGCAATATGATTGCCTAAAAAGTTAAAATTGAATCAAAGAGGGCCTCTAAATCTAACTGCCAATTTAGAGGAAATACAAAGGATAAAGGAATCAAGGTAAACAACATTGAGGATGTAGGAGAGTCAACAGGACAAATGATTTCTTCAACAAATCAACAACTTGAAAACAAGGTGGGAAAGAAACTGCTCTAAGATAAATCTTGTATATAACATGTGAACTTTGAATCCCGATTCAAAGAAACCCGTTGGAGTGAAAAGAAAAACTTTTGAAGCAGTTGCAGAAATCTGAATATAGAATGGCTATTATGTGATATTAAATAATTATTAATAATTTTATGATGGCATGGTGGTGATAAAAAGTTCATTATAAAGTTATAACTATAGATAAACTTGTACCTGAATACTTCCTTTGGATTTTGTCTTGCATCCATTTGTACCTTTTCAGCACCATAGCCTTGACCCCAGTAGCCCTCCGAGTAGTGTCTTTATTGAGTCCATTTTAACTTTACTCCTCTAACCCAAAGTAATACTTAAGAAAAAATTTGGCTTTAGATTGCTTATAGTGACTTGAATGAATACAGGCTTTTCTCACATAGGAAGTTCAGAGACAGATGATTGCCAGCTTTGATTTAACAATGTTAAAGTTGACATCTTTATTTTACTTTCCTGAGCTTTCCTATATAATAGCAAAATAGTTACTACCGTTACAGCCATCAAATCCATGTTCAAGGTAGAAAGTGTGAATAGGGGTATGGTCAACTGCATCTATAAATTTCTATCAAAACAAAAACATTCCCAGGAACTTTCCTAGTAGATTCACCATTATTTCTCACTTGCCAGGTCTGAAAGGAGACTGGGAATATGGGTCAGGACTGTCATGGCTGGCTTGGACTATCATAATCCAAGCCCTGGAGATGGCGTCAGGGTGGCTCTGAACAAAATTAGGATTTGCTTAGTAATAAGCAGGGAAAATGGCTATTTGGGTAAGTAACTAACACATATACAACAACTACCTAGATTAATCTTCCCATCAATTTTAACCTTGTTTGTTGTTTTGTTTTAACTCTTTTTCAAAAGTCTTCAGTAGTCCTTGCCTAAAGTAGCATCTAGGGTTCTCTGGAATGCTGGTCTTGGAAGATACTTCTGTCATCAAGGCTGAATTATCTAATTATTGCCACAGCTGAATGTCCATCATGCCAAGAACAGAAACTAATACTGCTCCTCAATATAATGCCATCTCTTGAGGAGATTAACCAGCCACTTGCTGACAAGTTGATTACATCAGAACTCTTCCATCATCAAAAGAGAAACAAATGTTTTATCCCAGCAGAGAGTGACACATATTCTGGAAGTGGGTTTGCCTTCCCTGCTGCATTGCCTTGGCCAACACCACTCCCCAGGGACACACAAAGTGTCTGATCTCTTGGCGTGGGATCCTTCATAATATTGCCTCAGAGTAAGACACCTTTATAACAAAGGAAGGATGAAGCAGGTACATGACAATGGGGCCCATTGACCCCACCACATATGGCACTATCCAGAATCTGCCAGCATGGGAATGGACTCTTGTAGGGGCAGCTAAGGCTTCTACTTAGAGATTACCGTGCAGTGATGTATTGCCATCCTTAAGGATGTGCTATACTTCTTAAATCAATGACCATCACATGGTGTGTCCCCAGTAGGAAGAATATACAGATCTGAGAACCAAGACATGGTAGTAGGGGTGGCCCAATTGGCCATCACTCCTAGTGAGCTACGTGAGTGATTTGTGATTCCCATCTCCACATCTTTGGGTTATATGGGTCTAGAAGTGTTAGGTCCTAACAAAGATATTTCAATCAGGACATTCAGTAAGATTTCCACTAAAATTAAAGCTAAGGCTGTCTCCTGAGTCCTGTGGGATACTTATGCCTGTATACCAGTAGGTACGGAAAGGAATCATGACTCTAGCTTGATAATCAAACCTGCTCATCATGAGTAGGTAGCACTGCTATGACCTAATGGTGACAGGAAGAAATATGTCAGGCACTCATAGTCCACTGGGTCACTTAAAAAAAATTTTTTTTTTTAATTTTAAAGATGTGGGGTACAATTCAGGGTTAGGTATACAAATGTTCATTATGAGGGTACCATTGTTGATGAGATGTGTCCCCCTCCCCTGGCAGTTTCCCACTACTGCCAATCCCTTTCTTATAGTATTATGGTAATTGTTCAAGGTCCACTTATGAGTGAGAATATGTGGTACTCAGCTCTTTGTCTCTGTGACAGATCACTCACAGTATTATAGACTCTAAGGTCATCCAAGTTGCTGGGTCACTCTTAATACTCCATGTCAGGAGTATTAATCAATACTCCAGGCTTTCACTATAAATAGTCAGGTAGAGCAAATGAGACCTGATAAGGGAATGATAGAGAGAAGCTCAGGCCTTCCCTACCCCCCAACCCCTGTGAGCCATTTAGACTAGCAGAAGTTTAGCCAAGAGATAAGGAGAATGTAAATGGGATGAAGAAAACCGAATATAGCCTCAGGGCCAACCAAAACAGCCACTAATGCTAATCCTCCTCTTTTAAGCTTTGTTGTAAAATACAACAACTAGAAGCTGAAAGAAATTGAGCCTGGATGGAGGGAACTTAATGTGAAAGGCAAGCAGATCTGAGTGGGACCAGGGGTGGAATGAGGTGAATGCTGTTGGAGTCCCACCAGATCCTTTTCAGCAGGCTGATGTCCCCACCCCAGCTGCGGCGTGTTGTTGGCTGCTAGCTGCTCACAGCTGCCTCCTTCTCCAGAAAATTGCCTTAGGCCAAATGGGAACAACCTTACTAGGAGGTTATGCATCCCTGTTCACTGGGGCCTGAGGGACCCCAGTCAGGGACTGGGGACTGATTGACACAGGGGTACAGCCTGGCTACTTTGCCTCAAGATGGGACAACTCTATAATGCCATTTGTGACCCAGAGCGCCTCATGAAACCAGGCTGAAACTGGACCCAAGTGGAACCCTCTCTTTTGGCTGGCTCCCTGCCCCATCTTAGCCTGCTCACCTCAGTCTCTGTCTCCTGAGAACACGTTCTCCAAAATTCATCTTCTTAAGATTCCCCATTTCAGCCTCTGTTTCTAAGATACCCGATCTATGATACTGTTTTATGTTAAATTTTGTACCCCCCACCCTCCAAAGATATGTTTGAATCCTAACCCTGGTACTCATGAACGTGACCTTATTTGAAAATGGTGTCTTTGGAGATACAATCAAGTTAAAATGAGATCATATTGGCTTTAGATGGGTCCTAGTGCAATGACATATCCTTATAAAAGGAGAGACATGGAGATAAACAAACACACACAGAGGGAAGCCTATCATGTTACGATGGGAACAGAGATTAAAGTTATGCTGCCACAAAAGGGACCACCAAGGAGTGTCAGCAATCACCAGAAGCTAGGGAGAGGCAAGGAAGGATTCTCCCTTAGAGCCTTCAGAGAGAGCAGAGCCCTGGTAACACTTTGATTTTTTATATCTAGCCTCCCAGCTTTAAGCTACTCAGTTTGTGGTTATTTTTGTTGTGGCAGCAACAGGAGATAAACTCACTGTCATTGAAAGTCCAACTTAAATTTCAGCTTCTCTGTGAAGCTTTCACTGTTCAGTTTACTCAGTTCAGGTGTTCAGTTCAGGCCTGCCTCCATAGCTTCTGTAGCACACACTTTCCCTTCCACTTACTGCCACTTGCTAAGTGCAACCTAGTAGTACATTTCACTGCTCGTGGGTGCCAGACTATACGCTCCTGTACAGCAAAGACCAGGGATGATACTTATGTTCATTTTCCAGTTCAAGGAGTCTCTTTTGGTTAGTATCATCTCTGAAATCGAAAACTCTGAAGCATGTTTGAGTGTGCATTCCTATTTTAGCAAACACTTCCTGTGCATATGAGATGGGAGAAAACAAAGTTGAGAATCACTAAAAATAAACAGTTTTTCTGTCTGTACAAAGGGTTTTGTTTCCTTCATGAGTTGGACCACTTTGACTGGGGTGAAGGGGGTGGATTAAAGCAATAACATAGCTAGGCAGATAGACTGAAAACAATTTGTGGACTGGTAAAAATATTGATAGATGTATGGAATATTTTCAGAAGTTGGCATTTGTTAGCCTTGTTTAAAAAGACACTAAGACTATTTGGTTGCCTAAGTCATCACCTTTTCTAGACTCATGTTTTTAAATTCCTCTGGAAACTGAAGCACATGTAAAACAAATACAGGTGAGTGGAAAGGGGTTATTTATGGATTTAACTGGAAAGCAGAAACATGCTGGTCTCAATTTCAAACTCTTTGATTTTAGTGTCCAACATTTATTAAGGAGACATTCATGTTCTGATCTGCTCTTTGCTTGTTAGTGATTTCAATTCACATCTGGAATGTTTCCTTTGAGAACAAGTGTCTTACAGAATGCCAGCGATCTATCAGAACCATATTTATGCGACTGTTCTCTTCTGATTAGACTGTTCTGGGAAGTTAGTGGTAGGGAGGTGACAAGGGAAGTGTTGCTAGCCCATAGGGCAAGAGATTAATAATACCAATAAAACAATCTCATTCTTGGGAGCTGTTGGAAATTGTAGTCTTAGCTCACACTCTTCAAAAACAATTTCTGAGACCGAACTTCAGGAAAGAAACTCACTAGTCAATGTGAATAACCACAAATGCTTTAAATTGAACACTTTAGCCTCATCAACTTAAAAATAAGAGCTAAAAAGATCAAATCTAATGTTTGTTTTCTTCTAAATTCCCAAAGGACGGGTGGAGATAATCCAAACTGTAAATTACTTGAACAACATTAAATAGAATAAGATAGGTCATTGTCAGAGTTGGCCATTGACCTGGATACTACAGGCGATGAATGGAATAAAAGCAAGATCACTTAATGACATATCCAAT
This sequence comes from Tarsius wallacei, assembly GCA_963574415.1. NCBI lineage: Eukaryota > Metazoa > Chordata > Mammalia > Primates > Tarsiidae > Tarsius > Tarsius wallacei. The sequence goes on from CAUYQG010154491.1 coordinate 14,233, forward strand.
TTTACATATATAATACAATTAAAAATAAAAAAAATCCCTTTTTGATGTTTCTAAAAGATTTCATTTGTCCCAGAAGGCTTTCTTATTTTCCTCCTTTTTGCTTAAACACATCAAAATGTTAGCAGAATGAGGACACTGTTCTTCTGCCCTAAATGTCTTATATTCAAAATATTCAAATGTAAAATCGGATCAAAAAAGAGGTCTAGTTTTGGAAGGCAAAGGAAAGAGAACATTTAGAGTATCCAGTGTCATTCTACAAAAACCTTTTCTTCCCTCATGAGGGCCTTTGATACCCTGCCCTGGAAAACCAATACACATTATTGTACAACTTGATAATGTGTGCATACTGCTCTGTGAGAAATTGGCAGAAAAAGTAAAGGGAAGAAATAATACTCGTCGTTTTAAAGAAAAATAATAAGGTCACTGCAAGCATAATTTTTCTTTTTTCAAGCTCAATGCCCATCATTTTTCTAAGATTGGATTTCATTTGCACTTTAATACTGGATGGGAAAACTTCACATTGGTTCTGTCAGCTCACCTGCCTGTGACAATCTCAAGATCTTAATAGCAAGACCACCAAACAGGAAACAGCCTTGCAGATCAAGTTTTTGAAGCTATTAGTCCACAAACCTTGATGCTAGGAGTATTTTCCAAAGCCTGTCCAACATTTGCTGTTATAATATATAAATTTAAGACACAAATATTTTGTGTATGTCTTCTTACATACAACAGAAAAGATCTATCTCAGGGAAACAAATTTATTTGCATTTATCCACTTGTTTATTTTTATATATTTATTTGTTTGCTTAATTATCATTTATTCCTTCAGCTAACACAAGTCAGGAACTGTGCTAAGCAATGAAAATATGAAGATGAATAATCTATTTTCCTTCAAAGAGCTCTTAGAGAAACAGATAGGCAACCACTGACTAAGATATAATGTGATTTGCAAAGAGATGCAACTAGTTCTAAATAGGCCAAAACGGCTCCACCCAAGTGGAAAGAAACATTTAGGGCCGTTCAGAACCACTAGGACAGTTAGCTCTGATCTCAGATAAGTAGAGAAAACAGATCCCCACTCAACTGGGAATTTGTTCCTCTGTGCAACTTTCTAAATGTTTGAAAGCCAAGTTCTTCATTTTCTTTCTTGTTCTCATTCCAAGAGCAGGTAACATTGACTTTGCTCTGCCCAAAGGTCCTCTTCAAAGTGAGTTGGCATTTCAACTGGTTTTAAGTAACGCTCCATGTTTTGCTTTGTTTTTTCAATGCTGAGAGGAGGTAGGAGGAGGAGAGGGCTGCACCACTTAAAGGAATGTTACCTAGCAGTGAGCAGGACCACTTACTGCCTCCACTCTCCCAAGTTGGCCTTAAATATCTATACAACTCAGGGATCATTATAGGACAAGAGATTTTTTTAAAGGCGATCAGAGTTATAGCAGCAAACTGTCTCAGCTATCAAGTCTTGCTCTGGTTATCCTGATGCCCCTCAATCATTCCTGCTCCATTCCTCCCAAACTCACTGATTCCTCAGTTTATGGTCTCCAAGTTCTTTTGCTTATACAATAAGTCAGTTACCCTGTTATCTCTACCCCCTCATGCTGGTTATAGATGGATACGTATTACACAGCCTCAGCCTTCTCCTGGCATTCGTATTTATCTGACCTTTATATTTTACTGACACTAGTATTAGATACCCGCCTTGTTCTCAGGGAGGAAGAACAGTATAGCGGAAAGAAGAAGACTTTGAAGACAGTCAGAACTGGTCTAACTTCTTGGCTACATCCTTTATTAGTTATATGACCTTAAGCAAGATCAAACCTCTCTAAGCCTCCATTTCAAATACTATTACTTTATGAGGTTTTTGTGAGGATGAAATTGGATAACAATTGTAACACACCTAGCCATTTTTATGATTATTTATGTATGTTTCCCACTCATAACCTAGGCTGGACATGCCTACTTCCTGGGAAGAATATCCATTTATTTGCAATATGTCCAGAACTGTGTAGAGTCCTGCAGCTATAACAGTGAGGTCTACGAGGTTCTTGTACTAGAGGAACCCTTGAATCTTGCAGGAAAAAAAAAGTATGTACACAAATTATTACAGTACTAAGCTCCTATACCATGGCAGAAATAAAGACAGTGCTTTGGGAACACAGGAGATAAGAAGACTCTGTAGCATATAGCTCACCAGAGAGGGCTTATTAAGCCCTTATAAGTCAGAACTCCAAAAAGGCAATTATACAAAAGTTCTTCCCTCTCTAGATACCAGAATCTCAGTAGGAGAAGTCCAATTAGCACAAACATACTTGTCAACAATGAACTGGAAAATTTACACACTAATCTTCACAATTTCCTTAGTGTATCAGTCAAAGTTTGGCCAGAAATCACAGTAGGTATTTCAAGCAGGAAGATTTTAAATCAGAGAATTGGGTACTTAACAAACCGCTGATAGAACTGGCCCAAGGAAGATCAGAAAAGACCACTGCTAGATCTCCGGAGGTGTTATTAATTTTAAAGGAGTCAAGAGATTACAAGACCAAAAAAATACTGATAGGAATCATAGCTTCAACCTGAGTGTTTAGCAGAAAATGTCTCTGGGGACACAAAATCTTACATCTACCTACTGCTGCTAGAAAAGCAATTACATGACTCTGCTTCTGCTCAGCCTTCCAAATTTCATGTGAGTGCCTCTATTAATCATGTCTTTATTTCCTAATGCTTTGACATCTTGGAACCTTGCTGACTGAATAAGGACAGCCCCTCCCAGAGTTAGCTAATTCCTAGAGATAGCAAGCAAATCTCCTGTGAGTATGCCTTTTTATACGTGAACCAACCAATCCAGAGTTCATACCCTTAACCACCTCCTTTATGGGATTCGCACACTCTGGCCACTATCCATCTGCCCTAATCACTTGGGGTCCAGATACCAGAGAGCCAAGGACAGCCCTTCATCCCAGAGCCCATTAGCCAATCCTAAGCCTGCTTGCCCTACCTCGTGGATTTCTTCCTATGACAACCACAATAAAGGCTCTTGTTCACATTTCACCTTATCCTGCTGCCTCATGATCAACCGCATTGCTTCCCCGTGTGTCCCCACCCTGTGGAATGGCACAGACTATATTGGGATGTATAAACATAGCTATTTTTTCAATGGCAATTGTCTCCTGGTCTGTCAGCCTCACCATACCTGAATAACTTTAAAATCTTACATCTTAAGAGTGCCTCTCATTGAAGAAACCCAATCTAAAACTTACTGGCAGAAATTGTAAAAATGTGGTTCCCAAGCTTCAAAACTACTATACCGGAAGGAAGAGCATGGAAAGAGAAAACTAGTGTTGAATTCCCAGTACACCGAGTCACTAACTGGTGACAGCCCTCATTGAGTGTGGCTAAAGAAATAGTTCTAGTATCATCTGGATTATTCCATCTGAGCAGAGTTGGCTACATTTTATTACCAAATAAAGTTACTAATTTTGAAAACGTTTTTAAACTTTGAATACTCAATGCTCAAAATCAGCTTTTAAATACTCATTGATGAGCTCCATAGAAGGCATTTTTGGCTTCCTTCGTGTTCTGCACATGGCTTACCACACACTCCGGAATGGCTGTGCAATGACTCAGCCCCTTCACAACCATTACTGACCCTGTTTTTCTCTCTTTCCTCTTTGGTTTTATGTATGCTGAAGCAAAGGAAGAAAAATTTAGAAATCCTTTTGGCAGAGAAATGCACTTCCTGCTTAGAGAATGGAGCTGAAAATGAATCCCCAGCAACACAACAAAGACACTTCCTATGCAATATCTTTAAACTTTCCTCATCCCAAGAGAGGGGTCTGGGTTTTAGTGTTTAATCACCTCTTATTGCCTGGAAAGTCCTGACTATGGCGTAGATAGAAAACTCAGCAGCTGGAGAGATTTTAGACTCAAACGTGTAAGTTAGCCACCAGTATATGGAGAACTGCAATTATGGAAAGGTATTTTAGAACCTCTTTGAGAAGATGTATGATTTACAGCCAGATTTCAGTTAAAAATTGATCCCCCTTGTCACGGACGACATAGCACACTCCCTGCACAACACTGTGAAGCGTACTATAGGGAGCAGTAGTTAAGAAGAAACCTGGGACCTTTCTGTATTTATTTATTCAAGTCATTTTAGCAGGTCAAACCATGTAGGCATTTTCACCAGGGCAGAGGAAGTATAGAGATATGGGGCAGTGTCAGAGCCTGGCTGGCAAAGAGGTTGACCACGTGGGGAGTGGAGGTGGGAGGTGCCTCCAGAGGGTATGCCCAGCGTTCCTGGGCAGTGAGGAGTACATCAGCAAAGTAGGACATTCTGCACAGGTGTCAGCCCTGGAGCAGAGTGGGGGAAAGCATCCCCACCTTCCACAGTGGCCTGGCACACTGTGTGGGAGACTGCGGGTGAGGGGGGCATCAGCACAGGGAGACACAACCTGGCAGTCAGAGCCTGAGTGAGAAAGAGGTCATCATGAGGGGCAGGTAGTGGGATAGGAGATTGGTTACATGAAGAGCAGAATTGATGAAATCAGCAAATACATTAAGGACAACAGATGCTACGGTTGTTGCTGTTGAAAGACCATGCTGCCCACAGAAAGTGGACAGGATTTATTTTTTAAATGTGGTACATACACACGAAAGAATACTACACAGCTATAAAGAAGGACAAAATTATGAACATTGCAGCAACTTGGATGGAATTAGAACTCATTTTACTCAGTGATCTATCACAGAAACAAAGAACTGAGTACCACATGCTCTCACTCATAAGTGGACCCTGAACATTTATCATGAAAATGATAAATGAAAGGGATTGGCAGTAGCAGGTCACTCACTGCAGGGAAGGGGGGCATGTAACACTAATAAGGATACCTGATCCCAAACCAGGCAAAGTGAGGACCACTGGGAGGCTCAAGCTTCACCTGTACAATGACCACTTATGTGTCCAAACCTGAATTGTACCCCACATCTTTAAAATAAAAATAACAGGCTGGGAGTGGTGGCTCAAGCCTGTAATCCCAGCAGTTTGTGAGGCTGAGGCAAGAGGATTGCCTGAGCCCGTGGGTTTGAGACCAGCCTGGGAAACATGGTGAGACCTCATCTCTACAATAAATCAAAAAATGAGCTGGGCGTGGTAGCACATGCCTGTAGTTTGGGCTACTTGGAAGGCTGAAGTGGAAGGATCACCTGAGCCCACAGCTTGATGCTGGGGTGGCCATGAGCGTGCCCCTGCACTCCAGCCTGGGCGATGGAGTGAGATTCCAACTAAAATTAAAATATAAATAAATAAATAAATATAAGAAAGAAAGAAAGATAGAAAGAGAGAAGGAAAAAGGGAAGGAAGGAAGGAAAGAAAGAAAGAAGGAAGAAAAGAAAGAAAGAAAGAAAGAAGGAAGGAAAGAAGGAAAGAAAGAAAAAGGAGTTACAAACATAGAGAAGGAGAAAACTAGACTGAACCTTGTGCATTTTGGATTAGAATTAAAGGTCTTAGTGAGAATGTAGGGACTCCAGGGTGTGTGTGTGTGTGTGTGTGTGTGTGTGTGTGTGTGTGTGTGTGTATGTGTGTGTGTGTGTGTGTACTGAGAATACAAGAGCAAGGACAATGAGTATCCCCTTCTTCACTGAAAAGAACCAGGACTCTATATCAACTCCTGAGTCCAGGGCTGGGATAGGGAAAGGTTAGACATTCACTTGTGTCAGGAAGTAAGAATGACCATGAGACATTAAAAGGGCACAGAAGCCAGCTTAAATCTAAGACAATTTAAACATCAAAAATTTTTAAAGATAGTAATTGATTGTATAACCCATTGAATACAATAGGAAACCAAGAGACCCAAACTGATGTAAAGAAATAAATGAACAAATTGAAAAAATGATGAGAAAGAGGATTTCTATATTGTCCCAAAGTACATTCTCCTATATAATTATTAACCACAAAAAGATTAAGAGTAACTTTACCATGGAGGACACTGGCAGACCACCTAAATTAAATGATCAAAGTGAATATCATCATTAATGGGACACAAAGCCACCTGATGTCATGCAATAAGAATAACACCATCACTTCTGTGATATTCTTGCCAAAGATGCATAACTAGAATCTAATCTCAAGAAGACATTATATAAACTCAAGTTGAGGGGGGCATTCTGCATAATGACAGGTCTGTGATTTTAAAAAAAATATTAAGGTCACGAAAATCAGAAAATATTGAAAAAATATTCCAAACCTGTAAGAGATTAAAGAGACTTGATAACTAAATGCAATGTGTGATTCTGACCTGGCTCCTCTGGGGAAAAGGGCATTATTGGAAAATTGGAGCCCGTGGATTAGATGGTAGTGATTTATCAGTGTTAATTTCCTGATACTGATGGTTGCCTTGTGAGTCTGCAGGAGAATGTTCTTGTTTGTAGAAATTACACACTCGAGTTTCTGGGGATGGCTGGGCATCTGAGGGCATCATCTCAAATGATGTAGGAAATAAAGAGTTCTTTGTACTAGCAAGTTTTCTGTAAATCCGAGATTGTTTTAGAGCTTTCTTAAAAATACACTTGTAACTTTAAAATAGTCTTAAATTTACAGAAAAACTGTGAAGATAGTGTAGAGAGTTCCCATGTACCCCACACCTAGTTCCCCTATTAATAACAACTAATGTTACATGTATTAGTATGGTACATTTCTTATAATTAATGAACCAATATAGATACATTGTTTTTAATGGAAGTCCATAGCTTAGTCTTATTCTCTTAATTTTTACTTGTTGTTTTATTTTCCTTTCTGTTCCAGGATTCCATAAAGGAAACCTTGTTACATTAGTCATCATGTCCTTTAGGTCTCTCAGATTTTCCTTGTTTTTCATGACCTTGACAGTTTTGAGGAGTACTGGTCAGACAGGTTATTTTGTAGAATGTCCCTCAATTGGGATTTTTCTGATTTTTTTTCTCATCAGTAGAGTGGGATTATGAGTTTTTAGCAGGGTTACCACCAAGGTAACCTGTCATTGTCATCAGATCACATCAAGAGTACGTACTATCAACTTGACATCATTGCTGAAGCTAAAATTGATTACCTGACTGAGGGAGTGTTTGCAGTTTTCTGCAATGCAAAGGTCTCTTTTTCCCTGTTTCCACACTATACTTTTTGGAAGAAAGTCACCTTGCTCAGTTCACACTTACAGCTCACACTTACACCTTGAGGTAGAATATCCACATACATTATTTGAAATTTGCCTGCATAGGAGATTTGTCTATGCTCCCTCATTTACTCATTTACTTATTCATTTATTCATATCAACATGGACTCGTGGATATTTTATTGTTCCAGTTTGG
>CAUYQG010154497.1:0-11926 GCA_963574415.1 Tarsius wallacei
TTTTCCACAAACAGCATGAAAACTTAAGGAAATGGAATGTCAGTGTTAAAGCACCAAGAGAGAAAAAACACAGTAACCTCAGACTCTATAGCTAGTAAAAATATGCCTCAAAAAATAAAGAGAAATAAAGATGCCTTCGGGCAAACAAAAGATCAGGCAATTTATCTCCAAAAGGCCGGCAGCAGAAGAAATATTAAGAGAAGTTTTCTAGGCTGCAAGTGAGGGGAGACCCACTCCCTCCCCCCAAAAAACCCCAAATTATTTCTTGGAGGGCAGGCCCCTTGCAATGCAGGTAAGCATCCCAGAAACCCATCGGCATCAGTGTACCAGCTAGCGTTGTTGGGAGAGGCTGCATTTGGCTTCAGTGAATATTTTTTTGGAGAGTCTTTCAAGGTGTTTGCCCATTTTACCATGGGTGATTTACAAGCACACCTGCCCACACACCGCGAGGAGGATTCAGCAGTTGTTGACCAAAAACACCCTGACCCCCCTGCCCCACCCTCTTCATTCAGTCAATCTCATCCTGAGTGACTTTTCTCTTGTTTCCCATATGAATAAAGCCTTCGGAGGGAAACATTGCCAATGTGCAAGAGATGAAACAAAAAATGGCATAAGTACTAAAAGGCATCAGAATTGATGAGTTCAAAAAGTATTTTGAACAGTGAAAAAAGCTTCTCGATAGGTAAATTGTGTCAATCAGAGAGTACTTTGAAGGTGACTGACGTTTAAACATGTAAGAATAAATGTGCATTTTTTTAATAAGTAAATTCTGGGTTTTGGGGGGGTTTCCCTCATAAATGACCCAGAAGGAAACACAACTTCGTGAGTGGATGAGGGAAGTTGTGGCCAACATGGTCGCTGGCTTTGAAGGTGGAGGAAGAGAGCCGTGAGCCAGGAATCTGGACGGTCTCTGGAAAGGCAAAGAAATGAATTGTCTCTGGAATACCCTCAAAGGGACGTGGCCCAGTCCACACCTTAATTTAGCCAAGTGAGAGCACGGCGAACTTCTAACTCACAGAACTGTGGATTAAATTAAATTAAATTTGTGGATTAAAAAATAATTGTATAGCAATTTGTTAGAGCAGCAACAGAAAATGAATACAAAAATGCAAATTAAAAATACAAGAAGATGCTATTACCCACCTACTTGAATGGCTAAAACAAAGTTTTGACAAAAATGTGGAATTCAAACGGTTCCAGTGCTGAGGTGAGTATAAAAATGGTACATGTGTTACTGAGAACAGTTTCGTACTGCTCTCTAAATTTAAAGTACACCTACCTTATGACTTGGCAATTTCATTAAAGAGCTTACAGAAGATATGTATGTGAATGTTTGCGTCAATTGTTCGTAATAGTCCCAAGCTGAAGGCAACTGAGAGCTTCTGACAGAATGGATGAAATGGAGGTGTACCCACACAATGGAACGCTGCCCAGAAAAAGAGCACGCTTCTGATGTATCCAGTAGTATAATCATAAAGATATTATATTGAGAAAAATTAACCAGACAATAATGACCCTACACTGTATCAAGTTAGAAAAGTTATATGAATCTTGTATCTTTCTACAAGTGGAGTTTACACCATAATTCTCTCTCTCTCTCTCTCTCTCTCTCTCTCTCCCTCCCTCTCTCTCTTATAAAATTAAGGTGAAAACCTAAGACTAAAGTTCTTCATTCACCTTTGAGCATTTTATCATTCAGTACAAACAAAATATTACAATGTCCTGTGGAATGATAAATTATGTAGAAATAAATAAATAACTACAACAGCACACAAGATGAATGATACGAACCAAAGTATATTCATGATTATATTAAATATACACTAAGCAGTCACATTAATATTAAACATTTTGAATGACTAAAAACTGAAAGTAAGTTGAAGTTAGATATAAACACATTATCACAGAAAAACTACTCACAGTAAAAAAAAAGTCATTATTATTAAATTGAAGATTAGGGCTTTATTCCAGTGGTTTAACAAGAACATATTATATGATACTCTTATAGACAAAGAATACAGAATTAAAACAAGAAGACAGAGTTTTGCTTCAAAAGGATCATTCCAGTGGAAATCCAGGTTCTTTAAAGTGGTAATTGTAGCTAGGCTTCCATGGCCATTGCATCTCTTAAAATACTTTTGGATGCTAGATTTGGCTTAAAGAATTGTTTTCATTGGCCTAACTTTTGAAACATTGCTTTTTCATTAATAAAAAAGTCTTCTTTTTAAGGATATGAAAAAAAACTAGCCCCAACTGATTCTATATATTTCTCTTGAATGGATTCTAAGTTTATTGTAAATCTTTGAAGGGATTACACATTGAGGCAGGAAGTAGGCCCCCCTCCTTTGGCTGAAACTTAGGGTCGACCCAAGGGCATTGTTCTTGGTGTCAGTGAACTAAGGACAAGCACGTGTTCGGACAGAAAATTGAAACACCGGGTTTCATCCGGCTGGTGAAGGGCACCCATGTCTCTTTCTGTGACTTCTCTCTGCTGTCCAGGTTTTGAGGCTGTGGCCATCACAAAGGACAAGAGGCAATGCGTGGAATTGGATCATTTTAAGATGCTTGCGTATTTCGGAGAATGGTAGAAAAGATACAAATGTAAGGTAGATTGTAGTAGGTCAGGGAAGTATATTGTAGGATAGGGTCCCTCCTAAAAGAACGACACAAAAATTGCTTACTAAAAAGCCAGTCGAGAAGAACAGAGCATTTGGGGACACCTAGCCGGCGCACCCGGGCCTGGCCCTGGCCCGGCCTCCCTTCCAGCCAGCCACCCACAGCTGGCTCTGTCTTCCCATGGGCTCCCCCCTGGCTTGCTCACGCGCCCCCTTCTCTCTCGACTTGACCTCCAAAACCCTCAGGCCGTCGTCTTCAGCCCCTCCTCCTGAGGCTGCCTCCTGAGTGGTGGGCGTCTGTATTCCAGCTTTGTCTCAGGCTGTCTCTGACTCCCAGTTCGAACCCTGGAAGTCGAAGACACCCTGCGGCTGTCTCGGTTCAGGACTCCCAGGTTCAGCCTAGCAAGCCCCATGGACTCCACGGACCCCCGGGCCTGTGGAAGACAGCATGTCATGCAGGGCAGCGACACAACACACACCGTCGCAACCCCAGGAACGCGAGGGCTCGTTTTTGTTTTTCTCTGTGTGCACGTCAGTGGAAGCTCCGTCGGGGCAGGGCTTTCGCCTGTGCTTTTTTGCTGCCGGACCTCCAGTTCGCAGGATCGGGCCTGGCACCGAGCAGGCCCTGACACTGTCTGACCGGGGCAGACTTCAGGTCTGATGGCCTGGCCTTCACCTCCCGCCCTGGCAGGTGCGGTCCTCCCCAAGCTCTCCACACGGAGTTTGCGCTGGCGGCCGCTCCCTGGGGGTCACAGCCGCCCCCACATCCTCCCAGGGATGGCCTTCTAGGTCCAGGGACTGAGCAAGCACAGACAACAAGGCGCAGCCCCGTCTTGGTTGAGCTGGCGTGAGCCGTCGCAGACCAGTGGGCGCAAAATAAAACGCCAGGTGCTGCATGCTTGGGGAAGAAAGAGGATGCCTGTAGGGGCAAATGGACAGGAGCTGTGGGATAGCCTGCTTAGAAAAGCAGTGGGTCGGAGGAGCAGTTCGCTCCTAAACTTCCCAAATAGCAGTACCTACGGCCACGCCAGCCCGTTCATCGTTTTTTAAAAAACGAGCCTGCAACTGATGAATTTCATCGACAAGCTCCATCCTGGCTTAGGACATAGGATGGAATAACTGGCTTGTAGCTGGCCTCACTGTTACAAATCCAAATTTATCTGAATGAAAGTTAAAAGTGAGATGGATGAACCTGACTGAAAATATAAGCGTTTTCAAATATGTATATAACATTTTTACAACGAATGAGTGGTGAATTCCATTTTAGAACTACAAAAATTGTGTACATGTAAGAACCACTCCCTTATGAAAGAAAAACACACAAGACCACAGGGACTTTCTCCATGCCACTCAGTGTGCCCTACACAACACGACCTGAAGTGTCTTTTACAAAATTATGAGTAGACAGCAGACGATTATTGACCCTAAAGCTAAAATGAATCTCAAAAGATCGGATGGCTGGCCCTTGCCTAGGAGGTCGGTCGGGCTCAGTGACATACCCGAGGGGACAGACGGCTTGTCAGCGGAGCCTCCCTGGAGGAAGAAGGCATGGAATCCACATCTCTTCCTCTTTACTGCGGGGTCTTGGGACATGGGTAGTTCAATGCCAGCAGCATGGGTTGGCAGAAACTTTTAGTTGGAGATATCATGAAAATTACTGCAAAAGGCTGAGAAAGATGCACCCCTAAAGGCTTTGGCCTTGTTGTGTGCCATGGTGTGCTTTTGCATTGCGTTGCCTGTGGCTGAATAACGATAAGAAATTCTGTTTTTCCTCTGTTTAAGGGCATGACGTCCAGGTGGTGCCTGCTTGAGATCCACATTCTCTCTGTCTTCTGGTATTGTTCAAATTCAGTTCAACTCAGTTCTGTGTCTTTCCACTCCTAAGCAGCCTTGCTTATGTTAATAGCTTGCTGAAGAAATGCTAATCACATCACTCAGGGAGAATTAGTACTCCCATTGTTCTTAAATCACATGGATCTTGTGAAAATAGAAAACTAATTTTTCTGGAGAAAAAGTAAAATTCTTAGGCGTTCAGATGAAGTTAGACAGCAGTCTTGTGTGTTATAGCATGTTCATGGACATTTTTTGTGTGTGTTATGTGTGGGCTTTTAAAAACAAAAATAATTGCATGGCACGTTTTGCAAATTCAGATACACAAATGCAAACAAAAATCTTCACTTATTTAAAATATTAGATACTACCGATAAAAGTTTACAAAATCCCAGAAGTTGACTCTGTGTATGATAAAAATACCCCCGAGTCTTGCCCGGGCAGGGTATTATTTGCACACTGCGTGGAACATTTTCCCTTCCAGCCTCTTTTACTGAAGACTCGGTGATCCTTTTTCTGCCTCTGAAGTGTCACTTGGCTCTGCACGGGGGCAGAGACAGAAGGGGTTTCTCAGATGGGATGACTGAGCACATACCAGCTGCTCCCTCCACGGCCCCTTCTCCAAGTGTCACGTGTCAGGGTCTTGAAAAAATAATGTGCCATTGTCCCCAGTCACAGAATTGAGGGTCTAGCCCTGGGAAGTGGCAGGGCATTGGAGCTTGAAGAACTGTGCACACACGCACACCAGCACCCTGTGGATGACATTCAGGGCCGCAAGGGGACAGCAGGTCAGACACATCCCTCGAGGAGCCACACCCGAGCGTATTTCATTACTTTCTTTATTTGGCATCAAAGTACAGATTATTCAATGTCGTGGCAGGTTGCTAATGAGCATCTTTGTTGACCTAGATGTACTTAAGCAACTTTCCTAATATGTGTAGAATAATTTAACAAGCACAATCTCTAAGCGTGATCCGAGCCAACTTCTTTCTTCTTTCCAATTTTCTGTACAGCTCAGTGTTTCACAGCCAATCACCACCAAACTGATAGCTGCAAGCTTGACTCCTGTCCTTTTAAGAGCGGAACCTTAGCTGTTGATAATTTAGCAAACAGACTTTATCAATTTGACCTAGAAGTATCTGTAACGATATGACAGGAACTCCTGCTGACTGACTGCATGGTTTTAGAAGCATGTGCTACAATTATTTCTTTTGTTTTCAGAAGCTCATGCAAAATTTGATATTCACAGCTGCTAGCCATCAATGTCGTTGAGACACAATCTCACCACAAAAACACAAAAGTAACTGATTCCAGATTATTTCCAGACCTGGCATTGTAGAGCCAGAGAGGATTCAGGTGTAAGTGGTACAAAAGTAGCCACAGCCCAGGTGGGCTATAAGATTTCCACCAGCCAGGCCAGACTCCTGTCTGCTGACACAGCTTGATAGCATCTAGGAATCCCAGCTAGAGAAGTATGGGATAGCGGCTGATTTTTTTTCCCTCCCGAAGATGACTCTCCCAAAGCAGACAGCTGGTAAAGGAATCGCAAGGTTGAAGGGAATGCATGTGTGTTTGCTGAGAAACTCCAGCAGGATTCTTATTTACGATGTAAATGAAGTCAAGACGGTGCAAGACGACATGAAGCATGTACACGCATGGTTTTTGCAAACTGAAAATAGTATGTGTCGAGAAGTTATGCACATACAACATGGACTATACACAGGACAATAGGAAGCCATGTATAGACAGTCTGTTTACGAAGCTGAAACCTTCTTTAGAAAGCAACTTGTATCACTTTAGCCGCTTCTCTTTAAATATTACTCTTTGAGTATTAGTTAAAATTTGAAAGAGTAACAATTATATGAGATAATCATCCCAGCCACATAAAAAAGGTGGACGGTCATAATGATGGATAATAAAAAGGGGAAAAATTACTGCACTCTTTTGTGTTACAAAAAGGGATTCTTGTCAATAACTCTTCAAGAATTAGGTCAGTTTGGGGAATCATTCATCTCTGTCCAACTCTATGTGTGGTATATTTGTTCTAGGAAAGGATTTACTGCTGTGAAGAGATTGAACATGCTTGAAGCAATCAACGTAATTAAAAACATAACATCCTTTTAAACTTTAAACATGAACTTAAATGAAATCATTACTGAAGAGATTTCCACAAACACATTGTTTTGCTTGTGTTCAATATGCATTCTACGCTCTTAGGAGAAAAGGTTGACTTCATTGTTTCGTGTTTTTCTGCCGTTGCACAGAGCTGTCCATGCACTGCCATCACCGTTTCCACACGTTTAAGGATGTTATTTACATGTATTTCCTGTGCTGTCACGTCCCCTTTTCTGGGCGGTTGATAACAGTTATGTTTTCATACTCTTTTATACCTGTGTGTTTTCACCTCTGCCAAGCAAGTGTTCCCTTTCATAGAAATGAGCGTTTTCTAATCTCTTCAGCTACCTAGCTGGATACAGACATGGTAAGACTATTCAGAAGCTCAACAGAATTTAGATTCCCACACTCTGCCATGCTGTGAGTCACTTGTTTTGAAGGCAGAGTAACTATAATAAAAACTAAAAGTGTGCGTAGCTGGACTTGAAGAAGCGGGAAATCAGGAGACTAAGTCCTGTGTTGTGAGCGAGTGAGTTTTCTCATTGCGACTCCCGCATGGCTCATGTAAAATGACAAAGAAGAAAAGATGGTATCTAGAGACTTTTCCAAATCTGAGGTGTTGAATACCATTAATTCTACAAACATCGACAGGTACCCAGCACTACTATGAGTTACAAAATTCAAAGATGATTAAGACATGATCTTACCTTCACCCTGCTTTTCCTATACGTAGACAATAGACATACACAATACAGACACATTTTCAGATAGAGATCTAGAAATCCTACCTTGTTTTGACTTTCCCTACTGGTTTTCTAATGAATATCTGTTCTTCCTTTTTCTTTACTTACAGATATTACAATGTGTATTGTCAACATTTCTTAATTCCCAAAGCTGCTTTGCTCCAAGGACAGCTGTGTGGCATGGTCCTGAACAGTATGAGCTAAGGTAAGGTCTACCAGAAGGATATTTATTTAAAACAAAAAAACTATTCATGCTAAAAAGTGACAGGCCCAGCTAGCCCCACCTTCAATCTGGGGACAGGATTGATGTTTGGAGATAAGCCAGCCTTTTGAGTCCACAGATATCATTATAACCATGGAATCTCACTCCTCTGTGGTTGTGTCAGCCCTGAGCTACGTGCATCTGGGACTTCTTGGTGTGTATGAAATATACTCTTACATGTGAGGAAGACATTGCAGTTCTATTTCTGCTATGGTCAACTTAAATACTTCTAACTGATATACTTGCTCTTGTATTTGTCAAGCAGTAGTAATTCGTGTTCTGTGTATGAACACCAGAATGTTATCAAGAAAACTTAGTCTCAATATATATTCATAAGTTTTTAAGTTCTCACTGAGTTGATGACTTTTTGTTTCTTGAGTGGTTTTTTTTTTCCCCGTCTTGTTCTATTCGTTGTTCTTATATTATTTCTCATATTTTCTTTCATTCAGGGTTCATTTTAGAATTTTGAATTATCTTACCAAAGACCTCTAGTTAGAGAGATGCTATGTTATCAAAGACGTATATGTTTTTCAAGGAACAGATGACTTCATAATATATAATAATTTCAACCATCAATCTCATTTTTATTGTATTGATTTAGTATTATATACTTCATAGCTCCAGTGGTTTTGCTGAGCATCTCAGTTTACTTTTCATCTTAGTCAAAGAATTATGGATATATTTTGTCTTTAATTTCCAACATTTGCAGGCTTTGGCTTTCATTTTTCTATGCTGCTATTACTTCCTTGTGTAACTGTCATCTGTGTTCTCATTGCCCTTTGAAATAATCCCCACATGACTGATTGTCTGCATATATGGTCTCATTTCTCAATTTGACATTTGATTTTTTTTTTCATGTCTTGGTTCAAAACAGTAAATGAACAAAATGTACACAAACACTTTCTAGGGCTCACCTAGTAGAGAGAGAGAGAGTCCTTCTACACTGAGCGTCTTTGGTGGGTAGCATCTGTGCTAAAAAGGAAAGTTGTGCTTTTCTTTCTTAGAAATATCCCTTTAAAAGTGTTTTTAAGGATAGGATGATCCAAGTTGCAACCCCTAAGAATCAAGAAATTATGGCAAATACTGGGGCATGTATCCTTTTTCTGAGAACCATAATAAAATTCATGGACACTTCTCTGTATATTCCTAAAGTATAGCGAGTGATACCAACCAAGCCGAGTACAAAGCAACAATTTGTAAAATCATTAACAGTTATTTTATACTGTTAACACATTTTTTAACTTAACAAATGTCACTAACAAATGCTAGTGTGTTTCATAACTAAATTTAGCAGCTTTCGCGAGCTATGCAAAACTGCAGGTCAAAGGGCAGGCAAGACAGGTGAAGCCCTCGTCCTGGTCACACTGGCGCGCAGGCGTCCTGCACAAGCCCACGCGCCGTAGCTGGTCTAATTCAACAGTTGGCAATCTGCAGCTCACCTGCCACCATCCCACTTGCCAACTGTTATTTTGTAAATAGTGTGCTGAAACACAGCCAGGCCTTTTAATTGATACATTGTCTATGACTGCTTTGATATTATAATGGCGGAGTTGATTGCCATAAGGATAGACACCTTATGGCCCACAAAGCTAAAAGCATTAACTCTCTCGTCTTTTAGTGAAAAAGTTTGCTGGCGTCGGAACTAATTCATCCTATCAGCAACTAAATAACAATAACAGTAACTGACTATTTCATTCAGTGCTGACCATACAATCCGCCTGTGTGCAAACGATGGGAACGGGTTGGGTTTAGTTCATCAGGAAGCCAGACCCGTCTGTACAGGAGCCTTGACTTGATGAAGGCAGACACGTTGGTTTCTCGTCACCCTCTTTCACGTGTACAATGTCATCAGTTCAAGGATAAATGACTTATCTTCACCAATTGTAGGACCTTTGCATTCAGGTACAGACCTGACACTATGACTAACATAACAACTTGCAGATATCATGTTCAATATCCAGAAGAAATGCTCAGTGAGGCCAATGCCTCAAGACAGCACACTGGAAGGATTTATTCCTCTAAACAGCAATGACTTTGAGGAGTCTTACCCATGAAGACTACTTAGGGATCTTTTCAAAGATTTTGGCTGAGCACACTTGCTGATGTTTATGAGACCTTATAGGTGCTACTTGTAAATCATAACTGACAGGAAATAACCCTTTTATAGAATAAACTCTAAATTCCCTCACATTCTCTGGAAATGTGTAGTCTAAACCATCTTCTTATAGCAATTATCTGCTTGAATAGCTCTGACAGATAAATGCTCACAGTTGTTCTGTCAACTACTCATTTATTTTTTAAGGCAGTGTTTTTTGGTAAAAAGCATACAGAGAATAATCAATTATTTCCTAAAGTGATTCATTGTAGATGAAGTAACAGAGGAGAATGAATATTCATTATTTTCTATCCAAACCCATTTTCAAAGGAAAGTATGTCTCTACCTTAATTTAATCTTTTTTCACATCAGAAGTCTAAGTAAATAAACTTATAAAAATGATAGAAAACTTAGTTGGGATTTTTAAAAAATAGTATGGGTTCATCATAATTAAAGAACAATTGAAAAACACCTGCCCCAAAAGGGATAAATCTGAATTTTATCCACATCTCTTTTAAAGAAAGAAATATCTGTGAAATGCTTTTGAATTCTATTTACTAACACGAAAAGAAATGAACTGTTCCAACTATCCTAGAACAGCTTAAAGTAAAATATGAAAAATGTCTTTTTTTCCCCATCACTTAGAGTGTTGCTGTTATTTTTGTTTTGTAAAGGTCCGTATTCTCTTTGTGCATGCAATAGTGTGTGTGAATGTTGTATACATACCCTGGCCTATTAAAGTATTATAAAAATTGATAGAAGGGTATGACATGGAAAAAGGTAAATAGTGTTGACTGATTTTCTAGACAGATGTATAGGTCTCTAACCCGCATTATCATTCATGTGATTAGGACAGCTTTATGTGTCCCATGCTTTCTTTTGACATTTTAAAGATGAGAAAAAACTTAAGAGAACTGAAATTCAGAAAGAATAAATACCAATATTTGTGGTTAGTATACAGCGGATCTATTGTTACAACCTGTCTTTCATCAATAGCGTGATGCTACTCTAAGTTAGTTTAAAATGTTTGAATGACTACATATCTGTATACCTGTTACACAACAAACAATTTGGCTCCATCTATTTGAAGAAACATGTGGGCAATGTTCACAGAAGGAATGGTGGCCATATTGTAGGGACACGTCTGGGCACACCTCCCTCTCTGAATGAGGTTGATGCGTGGGGTCTTCAAATCGACCAACAATCTGTGGTTTCCAAAAATATTAAGTTTAAAAGCTGAAGCTTAATGATTCAAGTAGTAGACTTTTGAAATTTTTACTAAAAGTAGAAACTCGCTGCACAAACATATGTGATAAATTTATGTAATCAAATATATATCCTCTTTATGTGTTAATTCTCAAAAAAAAATCAGAATAACTTCGAACTAATATTTTTAAACTTGCCTTTTCCAGAATGAAGGTACAAAACAGGATATGAACAGCCCAATATCATGTAACTAATATTTGAAATTTGTGATTGGATCTTAATGTATATTTTCACCAGAGATAATGATGAATTGGTATGGATTTAAACAACATGCTGAAGTTATCAATTCCAGAATCACATAGTGGCTGAATAACATGTATTTTTAAGTAATATTCATGGGCTTTTGGATTTTGTGGACATTTAGAAATTCAATTGCAAGGTTATCTTTCTTATTTTGTGATTTATGGTAAAATGTGATGCTATAAATACTAAAGCAGATTGCAAGATAAGTGATAGAAGGAATTTTGTGAAATTATTGTTATAAGTAATAATTTTAAATCATTTTATATTGAAAAAATTGAGTATTGTGAATACAGTTGCTTTAGGAAAATACTTCAAGGCTGGGCTCAGTGGCTCAGTCTGCAATTCCAGTACTTTGGGAGACCGAGGCGAATGGATTGCCTGAGCTCATGGATTCAAGACCAGCCCAGGGAACTTGACGAGCCCTCATCTCTACAATAAATCAAAAAAGCCAGGTGTGGTAGCGCGCGCCTGTAGTTCCAGCTACTTGGAAGGCTGAGGTGGAAGGATCGCTAGATCCCAGCAGGTTGACACTGGGGTGGCCCTGAGTGTGCCATTGCACTTCAGCCTGGATGACAGAGTGAGACTCTGACTCAAGAAAAAGAAAAGAAAAGAAAATACCACTAGCTTCCAGCAGTTGATAGCTACAAGAAAAAGTGAGGATATTTTACAAATTAAATCAAGAAACAATTTTAGTGGTGTATAGCTTATAATAGTCACAAAATCACGGGAGGAGTTTATAAATGTGGTTTGTTTTTGA